>BLSH010162242.1:1147260-1166041 GCA_018402905.1 Glandirana rugosa | reverse complement strand
ATCAGTGTCTACAGTCCCCCTTTACATCATAGTCACACTGCCCTTTAGGCCCCTTTGACACTGCCGTGACTTGAAAGTCACGCAATTTCAGGGAATGCCTGTGCAAACTTGAGGTCTATGTACTTCAGCTCGCATGAAAGTCGGACCAAAGTAGTGCAGGGACTACTTTGAAGCCGGCACGACTTGAAGTCGCACAGATATGAATGGTTGTCATTGGAAATCATGTGGAACGACTTGTCATGCGACTTCGCATGTCTAAAGTCGCAGGAAAAGTTGCACAAGCGTGAAAGGAGCCTTACATCCCAGTCCCCCTTCACATCACAGTCCCACTCCCCTTTACATTATAGCCCCCCCCCCCCCTTTAAAGCAGTCCAACAGTGTCCTCAGTTCCCCATCACAGCCCCCCTTTACAGTGGCAAGCATTATATGTAGCAGATAATAAGCTATCAGCATATAGATTTGGTTTCATGACCTGTCACTGCAAGTCTTTATAGCATCCACATTTACGTAGTAACAGATATGAAAATAGGAAGTGTCTCATGGTCATACCCATAGTTCCCATGTCTCCCATTTAAACAATGCCTTGGCCTACTGATAGATCACTGAGCCTTCAGGGTTTTGGGTGATTGGGAATGAATCAGAAAATACTCTTATGTAGCTCCCATTTGCCGCCTCTTTGTATTAACCAAATCCCTCTGTCCCTCTGTCCCTTTTTCCTTTTCAGTTGTCCTTCTTTTTAACCTGGTGTATAGATTTCACTGCAAAGCTACTGATTTTACTGTTGGCGGAAACACTCTACCTGAGCTACATAGGCAACATTTTGTTGACAAAAAATTCTACTTATTTAGGGTAATTTAGTTTTATTTAATTTCTGCCACAAGAACAGGTCCAGGTTGGTTGCACAGCCCTCTGTTGCCATTTTAAGCACCCTTACTATTGCACCCTTTACAACCACCCAAACTACCTTAATTTTCCTACCTTCCCTATTGACTCACATGCATTCTAAAATGGTGTAATTTTTCCAGCCGCACCTAAATTTTGCATAGGATTCAGAGAAAACAAAATTTCTCTTAATTTTGCCTGTTTTTCAGACACAAATGAGTGTTTGTAACAGATCGTGCATGTATGGGAAACCGCCAGGTAGCATTAAATATATGTCAGCATTAAAGGATAATAAAATGCAGACTATAACCCCCCCCAACCTTTGTCCTTGGGACAGCCATCAAATGCGTACATTTGTCTGCTTCTTTCCTTCCTCACTATGTCATGGGCTCCAGCTCATCATTCAATGCAGAACTGTCAAATATCCTTTCAGAAGACAACCAGCGGCTGTGCCAGCCTGACATAGAAAAAATGCTCTCCATCTCTTGATATAGGGGTTTTCTTTATTTAAAGGATTCTAGAAGCAGGGAAATCATTCACTGCTCTTCTCTGTAGGCGTTTCAGCATGTGCCCGGGCAAACCGTTATGGTCAGTTTATCACCAACTGTGAATAAACATTACATTTGTAATAAGTATATATTTGTATTGTTCTAAAGCACACCTGTTTAAGGGAATGAACAGGGACAGCCCGTCTATTAGGGGCACAGGGGTACCGCCCCCCCTATCCATGTGCCCGGCCCCCTAATCTACAGGGTGGGCCATTTATATGGATACACCTTAATAAAATGGGAATGTTGGTTATATTAACATCCTGTTTGTGGCACATTAGTATAGCAGAAAGAAAACTGGAGGCACTCCTGCTAAAGCTACGCTGGTCCAAACAAATACTACTTAACGGACCATAGAAGCAAGCAGGACCCATATCACCAATCCAGGCCCTGGATTCTGGGAGTCAATGCACAGGATGTCAGTCAGGGGCAGTAGGTACTGCTCTGGCTGATATACAGGGTGGGCCATTTATATGGATACACCTTAATAAAATGGGAATGGTTGGTGATAGTAACTTCCTGTTTGTGGCACATTAGTATATGTGAGGGGGGAAACTTTTCAAGATGGGTGGTGACCATGGCAGCCATTTTGAAGTCGGCCATTTTGAATCCAACTTTTGTTTTTTCAATATGAAGAGGGTCATGTGACACATCAAACCAGTTGGGAATTTCACAAGAAAAACAATAGTGTGCTTGGTTTTAACGTAACTTTATTCTTTCATGAGTTATTTACAAGTTTCTGACCACTTATAAAATGTGTTCAATGTGCTGCCCATTTTGTTGGATTGTCAATGCAACCCTCTTCTCCCACTCTTCACACACTGATAGCAACACCGCAGGAGAAATGCTAGCACAGGCTTCCAGTATCTGTAGTTTCAGGTGCTGCACATCTCGTATCTTCACAGCATAGACAATTGCCTTCAGGTGACCCCAAAGATAAAAGTCAGTTCGGGAGACCTTGGGGGCCATTCAACTTGCCCACGACGACCAATCCACTTTCCAGGAAACTGTTCATCTAGGAATGCTCGGACCTGACACCCATAATGTGGTGGTGCACCATCTTGCTGGAAAAACTCAGGGAACGTGCCAGCTTCAGTGCATAAATAGGGAAACACATCATCATGTAGCAATTTCGCATATCCAGTGGCCTCGAGGTTTCCATTGATGAAGAATGACCCCACTATCCTTGTACCCCATATACCACACCATACCATCAATTTTTTGGTTCCAACAGTCTTGGAGGGATCTATCCAATGTGGGTTAGTGTGAGACCAATAGCGGTGGTTTTGTTTGTTAACTTCACCATTCACATAAAAGTTTGCCTCATCACTGAACAAAATCTTCTGTGTAAACTGAGGGTCCTGTTCCAATTTTTGTTTTGTCCATTCTGCAAATTCAGTGCGCCGATCTGGGTCATCCTCGTTGAGATGCTGCAGTAGCTGGAGTTTGTAAGGGTGGCATTTGTGAGTAGCTAATATCCGCCGAAGGGATGTTCGACTAATGCCACTCTCCAGTGACATGCGGCGAGTGCTACGCTGTGGGCTCTTGCTGAATGAAGCTAGGACAGCCACTGATGTTTCTTCATTAGTGACAGATTTCATGCGTCCACATTTTGGCAAATCCAACACTGAACCAGTTTCACGAAACGTAGCAAGCAGTTTGCTAACTGTAGCATGGGAGATGGGTGGTCTCGTAGGCTGTATTGCATTGAAATCTGCTGCAATGACCCGGTTACTGCGTTCACCAGACATCAACACAATTTCTATCTGCTCCGCATGTGTTAACCTCGGCGACATGTCAATGGCTGTAAACAAAGAGAAACTTGTAAATAACTCATGAAAGAATAAAGTTACATTACATTAAAACCAAGCACACCATTGTTTTTCTTGTGAAATTCCCAATAAGTTTGATGTGTCACATGACCCTCTTCCTATTGAAAAAACAAAAGTTGGATTCAAAATGGCCGCCTTCAAAATGGCTGCCATGCTCGCCACCCATCTTGAAAAGTTTCCCCCCTCACATATACTAACTAATGTGCCACAAACAGGAGGTTAATATCACCAACCATTCCCATTTTATTAAGGTGTATCCATATAAATGGGCCACCCTGTACATTCGGGGTGCCGGATGCATGGATTTCAATATGGGGGGGGGGGGGAAGGGTTGAAACACGTGATCAGAGCCAAAGGCTCTAATAGTCTTAAAAGGGTGGGCTCGGGACGGAGTGCACTGCGCTCTGAGCACACCCAGTTGTGTGACAATAGCGAATGAATATTTGCTATTTTCACACTGAATGACACTGAATCTCCTCATGAAGCGGTTCTGAGACCCATTTCTCGATTGGCCAAAACGACAAGCGATCCTATTGGACCATGACAAGGAGGTGTTGAGGCTGCCGGAGGAGATGCAGGGGGCTAAGCCACCGCCTGGAAGGAAGCACTGCCCGGCCGTAAGTGTGCGGCTCATTGACCCGGGTGCCCCACTGAGGGGGGTCGGTGGTTGGGTGGTTGTGTGCGGACTCAACTGACCTGGGGGGGAAGGGGTTGGTGGCTGTGGGTGCATGGTTTGACCCCCCCCCAAAAAAATATATCACCAGCCACCAACTGGGAATAAATATCAGGTACAGGTAACAGTTTCAAGAAGAATTCTAGGCTAATGGTGAAATACACAATTGAAACACATATATGGCAGTAATTTTAATAGATCTAAAGCTTTTAAAATGAAAAGAGAAGTATGGCCAAAGTTTTTTGGCCATACTTCTCTTTTGGGTCACAGGAATACACTTACTTTTGCTCTCCTGTGGCCCAGAATCTGCTAAAGCCTGGTGATAGCTGTCACAGAGCTGCTCCAGACTCTGGAAGGCTCCCGACAATAAGATGCGCCTAGAGCCAGCCGCTCCTGCCCCCTTCCCAGCTTGGCACTCCAATGAGCGCTGGAGGGGCAGAGCAGAGAGTAGGCAATTGCTCAGTACTTGGGCTTAGAGTCAGCTGGGAACAGCTGTAGCATTACACTGATCCTGCAGCAGGTACCTGAGTATACATCTTTGTTGTTTTCAGTTACCATACGCCTGTAAAAAAAGGTAAAATATTAAATTGTCCTAAAGACATTGTTTTCTTAGACCTTGTTAACACAGGCTTTGTCTTGTATAAGAGCAGTGTGTACAGCAAGCTTGTGAAAAAACATTTGTGAAGCTCTTGGCAGACCTTGAGTAGCTTTGTATATAGGGAAACCCCGTAACCAACTTTACAAATTGTAGGAAAAAATGTTGAAAACGCAAGTGCTTTAAATTCTTACTTTCTGTGTGTTTTCTTTCCATAAATGATTATGTAGCTGCCAGAGGAGAAACAAGGGGGGATTCTATAGAGCAGTCATTCTAAACTAGGGTTCCATGGAACCCTAGGAGTCCTTCAGAGGTTGCTGGGGGTTCCTTGAGCTATGGTGGATTGACCTCTCACCAGATGGTTCCTGTATTGTTCCAGGACCAACACCACTTGACAGAGTCAGTAACATTACAGTAATCACCTTTTTAGCTTTCTGTAAGGATGGCAGTCTGACCACGATAGTAAGGGGGGCATTCTTCCATCTGGCCACCAATGTAAGGAGCATTACTCCCACTGACCACCAATGAAAGGGGCATTCTCTCTACTGAATTGATTTTAGCAGGGGTTCCCCAAGTCCTGAAAACTATTTCAAGGGTTCTTTTGGGGTAAAAAGGTCTAGAATGGCTGCTATAGAGCATCACTACCTGCACAGTACAACCCCATAGACTTTTATGGGTCTCGTCTACCTCCATGTCCCAGCTGGAAAACCTCCATGGCCCCATAGATGTCCAAGAGACTGTACTGCACAGCAGTCAGGAGTGGGAACCTTTTACCACTGGATAAAAATCATAGAGGCCACAGCCTCGGTAAGTATACATCTGTGGAAGGGAACAGTGGGATCACTTAGGTCAGAACAAAAGGGCAAAAAGAATAGGAATGCTTTGTCTGAAAGTGCAGTTATTCTTTAGGTAGTGCTGAAGCACTTAAATCTGCTAGCAGCTTGTTTAAAGGGACTCCACTGCCGTGTAGATAGGTGTTTAAAGTGGATATTCACACTATAATTGCCCTTTACATCCCTGCAACCCTCCACACTTTCAACCACTTCAATACACGGCACCTTTACCCCCTTCCTGCCCAGGTCAATTTTCATCAGCGCTGTTGCACTATGATTGACATTTGTGCGGTCTTGCAGCACTCCACCCTTCACTGATGTGTGCTAATGAGGCTGCACTGGTGTCCACTGATAAGGAGGCACTAATATGCAGCACTGATGGGCACTAATGGGCACTGATAGGAGGCACTAATGTGCACTGATAGGGGACACTGATAGGCGGCACTGATGGGCATTGATAGACTGCACTAGCAGGCATCACTGGGCACTGATTGGTATCACTGGTGGGACCTTACAGGCATCACTGATGGGGCTGCACTCATTATCGGTGCAGATGTCCCCACTGAGGAAAGCCGCTTATCAGCTCTCCTCACGTGTTGTCAGTGTGAGGAGAGGAATACTTATAACCGGTACTTCCCATTTACACTGTGATCAGCTGTGATTGGACACAGCTGATCACATGGTAAAGAGCCTATGTCATAGGCTGTTTACCATGATTGGAGATGCAGGATGCACCGCACCACCGTTTGCTGCGGTGCACACCCCTGGGGGGCACGCATGAGTGGCTTATTCTGTAGGACGTTATATGACGTCCATTTACAACAATGAAGAAAAAAAAAAACCTCTGCACTTTAACCACTTCACTCCCAGCCTTTATCAGAATGACAGCCGGGCGGGAAGTGATTAAAGAGTTTTTTTTTTTTATTTACTTCAGTTTCTAAAATTATTTTTTAACCTGGCCCTGCTGCCATTCCTGTCTACTCCTACAACCTCCTGGGATATCCATGCAGAGGTACAGAGGGCCCAAAAAACGAAGCTGGCCATTTTGTTTGGGATAGGAGGGTGAGGTAGGTTAGTTGCCTGAACCTGGAAGAGACAAATGGGCTCCTAATGAAATCAGAGAGCTCCTGTTTAACATTCTTAATTTGGAATGGAATGGCACTTTATAACATTCAGTAAGCTTGCCGAAAGCCCTGCAAATGCTTTTAAAATCTTTCAATACTCGTTCTTATGCACACGTGAACAACGCTTTAGAGGACAAGGTACAAATCTTGTGTCATACAGCCATCTCGAACACAGCAGAAGCACAGTGTACAATGATAAAGAATGTCTCCCTGAACACTGTACTATAATAAGTTTGGAAAGGGGGAGTCATCAAAAAGACAACTCTACTATACCACTCTTACCATATAAAATGACTCAAATGATCGATCAACTGCCAAGTTGCTGACTCCCTTTGGGAGTTATGAGCCTGCAAAAGTGAATATATTTCCTGTACACAGAAGTGCTGAGAGTGGTAACGGAAGCTGCTTTTTTGACTCATTTTCCTAGGTTGATGATTAACACCTTAAAAAATGTACACAGTCAAAGCGAAGTCTCTTTTTCAGAGCTGCGGGGAATCGTTTTACATTTTCTGCACTTCTAATGAGTACTCGTTGTTACATTTTGCTTCTTAATAACCCCTTGTTCAGCTGCTGGATTTTTTTTCAGCCCACACAAGCAGTATTGTTACTCAAAGCTATACTACCGTATACCCTTTTGTTTTGCTGATTGGTGCTTTTGAAAGGGCATAGCCATTATTCCTTAATGGCCGTCCAAAGCCATATCATAACTTGATTACTGCATTCTGGTATTGTGCTTTCAAGTTGGAAAGGACT
The DNA here is from genome assembly GCA_018402905.1 of Glandirana rugosa. Lineage (NCBI taxonomy): Eukaryota > Metazoa > Chordata > Amphibia > Anura > Ranidae > Glandirana > Glandirana rugosa. The sequence goes on along the minus strand of BLSH010162242.1, from coordinate 1,158,801 downwards.
TTGTGAGTTGATGTACAGTCTCTTATTACACAAAAACATATTTTTGTAACTATGTATTTGCAGTTTATTTTGGAACCATTTTTTTTTTATCATAAAACATTAAGCATAAAGCACAGCCCTGCTAAGAGCAATAGAGAAGGACAAGTTGTTCTTTCTCAATAGTGTTCCTTTTTCATGGAGCCATTAAAACTGCATGCAGTAAAGATGAGAGAAAATAATTCTATAGCTGGGGGTGTTGTTAGGATTCTAAAAAACTGGGGGCACCCAGGAGCATCACCATAGGCAGCAAATGCAGAAGAAGCGTACGGTGGTACATTAGGGGCGTGGCCACAATGTGAGTGGTTTCAAGGTGCGTGGTAAAATAGCAAAACCATTTCTGCATGCTGTAGGCACTGTTTGCAAAATACAACAAATCTATTATTCCCAGGATATCTTTCTCCTTTTCTATAGACTGTTACATATATCAGAAAAAACAAAAATAGGCTGAATTCATATACAGGCATTGTGGTAATACACAGTATTATCACATCTCATGACAATGCAGTGTACTATATGTGCATTGTGGTGCCATTCATTCTAAATGGCAGCCAACACAGCAAAGAAAAATGAACCTGTGTTATAGTGTACCACATTACAGAAATAGGAACAGTTGTGTGTTGTAATCAGTGTTGCCACCTTTTTTCGGGCAAAATAAGGGAAGAGGCTATTAAAAGCAAAAATGTTTTTCTCTCAGTGAAATTACTTTTAGACTCCGTTCACATTAGCACATCTCCAAAGTCGTACGATTTCCAGTGTGACTTTGATGCGACCTTTGGTGTGATTTTAATTTGACTTTACATTCTATGGATCAAAGTCACACCAAAGTAGTGCAGTCACCTTTTCAAAGTTGCTGTGACTTTAATGGGTGCCATTGAAAAGAATGGTGTGCGATTTTTCATTCAACTTTGATGTTCAAAGTCGCATTATAAATCGCACAAGTGTGAATGGAGTCTTAAGAAGTCCATTACAATAGAATACATGTTTTATTGAGTTTAGTTGAGCATTTTGGGACGCGCCTCAGGTGAAACGGGTAGCACAACTTTTAAAAGATGATGCTCAATACTAGTCATATGGAGAGAAACTTGATTTGGAAGTATAACTGCAGTTTTATACTATTCAGCCAACATTACTCTTGCTTCCCTCTTTACCTCCAAAAGTCTAGTTACTAATACTTTTGAGTCACAGACTCAGAACAAGCCTATTGTAAATGAGGGTTAGAAAAATGTCAGAATTCAAGAACTCTATTCCAGTTTTAAGGAAAGTGACTCAGAAAACATAACTCCCCCTATTGCATTACCACAAGCATGCTAAAACATACTTGTGTGACGCTTGCAATTGTACTCCGATGACCATTATGCACAAGTTGCCGAATAGTTTCAACATTTTTGGTGGTTGAGCTCATTGAAGGTCTTCTTGATCTCTTGTTGTCTTCCAGTGATCTGCTCTTGAAGCATGCGTGCCGCTCAAAACATGTCAAATGACCCATTGCAAAATAACGTCAAACGTCTGTCGCAGATTTGCCCAGTTTCACCCAGAATTTCATGTTTGCTCTCTGTTCTAACTTGCTGTCCATGATGAAATGGCAGACGTGGTACCGCACGTGGTCAGAATAGCCTGAGTTGCACAGCTTCTGATGTACATAGGACAATGTCTTTTGGCACATTGACTGGAAGGTCACCTCAAAATACTCTGGGTAGTTGGATATCTAATAAATGAGACAAATCCTATATTCACTTATATTGAAGAAATTATTTTAGAGCAAAACTGCCATCAACCATATCCTTTGAAAGAAATAATATTATGGATGCCAACAGTCATATAACACTGTGCCATAAAGATGTGTTCGCATATGTCCTTTCCACTTGTAGAAACATTTTAACACAGATAGCTTCATGACCTCCCACAGCTTAAGAACATTAAATATGCACCTCAAAATTGTGTGATCTTAAAACCATTCCCAGGAGCTCTTCCAAATACACAAAGATAATATAAGTACTCTATAAAGAGGAAGTACTTATAGGTACATGCTCTGTTACACTGGCTAAGAATAGAACATAATGTTCACGAGGTCCTTCAAGGAATATACTGTTCTTATCTTCTATTTCCATACAACAGGAATAGGAGGCCCTAATTCAGAAGAGTCTACAGCAGGGGTGTCCAACCTATTGACCTTCCTAGGCCATATTGGAAGAAATAGAATTGTCCTGGGCCACACATAAAATACACGAACAATAAGGATAGCTGAGGAGCAGAAAAAGTTGGGCAGATCACAAGTTAACAATCACTGATATAGAAAATGTACCTATTTTTTATTATAAAAGTAATAGTGGGCAATATAAACTAGTGCAATATTTGACACTGTTTTTGATAAACTAACACCTCAATATCTGGTTCCATGGACTTAGTAGTCTCAGTGTATTCTCAAGGTGCTCATCAGATATTTTGGTTCTAATTTTGCCCTTCGTGTGCTTCATCTTTGAAAATAGTTGCTCACAAATATAGGTGCTGCCGAAAACTGATATATATTTGTGATTGTGACGAGAGGGATATATACTCGTGTATAAGTCGACCCGTGTATAAGCCGACCCCCTACTTTTGCCTAAAAAATATGGGAAAACTTATTGACCCGCGTATAAGCCTAGGGTGGGAAATGCAGCAGCCAGAACACAGGGATTTTAGCCAGGACACAGGGATATTAGCCAGGACACATAAGGGATGAGTAAGGTAGTTTCACATTAAACAGAGCTGTGCTGCTTCTAAGAGCCCTCCTGTGCTTATAACTGTGACTAATCACATTGGAATGTAGAGAATGCTGAGAGAGAGCTGCAGCTCTTCACTGAGATCAGGAGGTGGGCGGGACTGAACAGCTAACATCAGCTTGTCCCGCCCACCTGCCGACATCAAGCTGAAAATCTGACACCTCTCTCAGCATTCTCTACATTCCAATGTGATTAGTCACAGTTACAAGCACAGAACGGCTCTTAGAAGCAGCACGGCTCTGTTTAATGTGAAACTACTGATCACCCACAGACACTGACTCTGGTATAAGCCGAGGGGGTTCTTTTTCAGCACAAAAAATGTGCTGAAAAACTCGGATTATACCCGAGTATATACGGTATTTTTCTTTGGGAAGATAAAACTGCTAAAAGTCCAGCAAAAAGACACTGTCAAATTTCTCTTCCGCATGTGATCGCTAAGGCTACTTTCACACTGGGGCATTTTTCAGGCGCTTTTGGGCTAAAACTAGCGCCCTTATAGTGCTTGGAAAAAAAACCCCCATCCACCTCAGTGTGAAAGCCTGAGTACTTTCACACTGGGGCAGTATGCTTGCGGGACGTTACAAAAAGTCCTGCAAGCAGTATCTTTGGGATGGTGCAGTGAGCAGTGAATACACCGCTCCTCCACCGCCCCTGCCATTGAACTCAATGGCAAGTGCTTCCGAAGCGGCTGCATACCGCTTCGAAAGCGCAGCGTGCCGGCACTTTTAACCCCTTTTTAACCTCTTGGGGGTTAAAAGCGCCGCACTCCCGCCTGCATAGCGGCGCCATAGGGCCGCTATAACAGCGGAAAATCCCAGCTGAAACTAGCGGCGCTTTACCTTTACCGCCCACCCACCCCAGTGTGAAAGTAGCCTAAGTGAAATGCATTTTTTACACCCCCCCCTTCAAAGAAAAAATCAACGTTTTTAAGTAAGTCATTTTTCTGTTGGGCCGCATTCATAGCCGTCTTGGGCTGCAGGTTGGAAACCCTTGGTCTAGAGAGATGTATGTGGCAGACTAGCTCTCCTTCCATGCAACAAGAATAAAGTATCCCAGCTCAAAAGGTATAGGGGGATATGGATTGCCAACTCTTCACATATGCATGTATTAAGCATCACGCAACAGCATTGACGCTACACTACAATCAACATACCCTCGGTCTCTCTATTTCCCAAACCAGGGGTCCTCATCCACTGTGTGGAATCTGATACACCGTGTCTAAAGTGTCCACATCCAAAATCATCCACATAAGTCCTTCATTCCTCTGTGTAGTACATTATCCTCAGTACAGACTGTAGCTCTTCATCAGCTGAAAAAGCTTTGGATGACTTCTAGAGGTATGTGCTCTGTTCCCAGATGTATGCATCAAAGGCAAAATCACGGCCACCTCTAATCTATGTATATGGCATCACACAAGCTGAGCATTGACTCAAAGGGATCAAAGGGGAATGCATTTCCAAAAAGTTCAGTGTAAGCTGACAGCTTCCATAGTAAGTATCAGAGTCTGCCTTTGGTGAGAATTAATGTTTTGTGGCAGATGTTTCTCCAATATCCAAATCACACCCTTTATGGCACAGTGTTATATGCCTGTTGGCATTTATAATATTTTGTCATTCAAAAATTTTGAAAGTAAATGAAGTCCTTTGATATAAGTGAATATATTGTCTAATTTATTAGATATCCCTTGGTATAAGTGAATATATTGTCTCATTTATTAGATATCCAACCACCCCGATTATGTTAGGTTATCATGGTATTTGGTTTTAAACTGGTTGTAAAAATAAAAGGTTTTTTACCTTAGTGCATTCGCCAGGAGCACCAGTGGAGGGGCCACTCTGCGAAAAACCATTGCACAGAGCAGGTAAATATAACATGTTTGTTATTTTAATGGCAAAAAAACCCCAGAAGGTTTACAATCACTTTAATGTATGTCCTTTTATAGTGGATAATACTCCAGCTTTTTCCATAAGGGTCCGTTTTGACGGGCTCTGCTGCTCAGCGAGGATCCATACGTTGATCCCTGCTGAGCTGGCGGATGACAGGTCCGTCTCTGCACTCCATGCAGAAATGGACCTGTCAGAGCTCCGCTCTCCTCTATGAGGGATCGGATGAACATGGACCATCTATCCGTGTTCATCTGATCCGCCAGACGGATGGAAAATAGGGTTTCTTTCCGTCTGTATTGAGCGGATCGGATGTCAACGGACATGTCACCGCTGACATCCGGCGCTCCATAGGTGTACATGGAGCATCTGTTCAGGTCCGCCTGAAAAACTGACAGATGGACCTGAACGGTCTGTACGTGTTAAAGGACCCTTTTTTTTTGCTAAATAATAATATGACTTTTGTGAAAGTATGTGAAGGGTAGTATAGCGCTATCTAGACACTACACCACCCCCACAAAGAATCCCTTCTATGCTATGTGCCTAGCATACTGCAGGTGAGAGGCGAGTACACATAGAGTGGACACAAGGAGAAAAAAAGTCACTGCACTGTTTATATCTTCAGTCATCATCTACAATGGTGAAGGGATTCACACAGTCACCTATTATGAACAGACTTTATTGCAATTACAAGATTGTATGAATTAATGAATTGACATTTTTAAGTTTAATTTATTTATTCTTTATTTACTGTTTGGTCCAGCCTTGGACATTTAGATCACTGCATTATTGATGGTATTTGGTGTCCAGCCATGAGACACATATTTATTGATTTATTGACATATTTATGGTAACAAGATTATATAATCTATACACACAGAGTGACAACACAAGTGCACACATATATGGTCTAGATAGCGCTACTCTACCCTTCACATACTTTCACAATAGTCACAGAATATTATTCAGTGTAAGCTGCAATCACTAAAAACCACCTACAGTAGTGGTAGCGTGAGAGTATTGCACCAATATTCAATAATATGACTTAATGTGTGTGCCAGTCTTCGAGGAGTAGGCATTCCTAACCAGACTGCATTTGCATGCAACTACCTTTTAGGTAACTCCTTCATTTTTGATTTTGAGCCTCTATGATTAAAAGAACTGAAATCCAACTAATGAAAGGGGTGGGTCAGGGACAATAAAGCCTAGTACAGACGGGCTGAATGTCAGGCAACATCAATAAAAACCAGCTGACATTCCATTTGGCCCGTGTGTATGGCAGCCAGTCCGACAGAAGCTGGCAGCCAACCTGCTCCCGATCAGCACACTCAGCCCATGGCTAGTCCCCATGTCAGAACACAATAGCACAGCAGGGGGCATCGCTGTACTAATATCGAAGTGTTAGTACAGTGGCTTCAACCTGAGCTAGTGGCATATACTAGGTTTATGATAGCGCTAGATGATGCTGGATGTCCTCCAGTCAGGAAATGAGGTGGGCTGTTTTTGACTTGTGGAGCTTCCAACGAGTATTGTTTAAAGGTCACGGTGTGCAGTGAAATCAAACTGTGAAATTTCAGTACACGTGATGGGTCCTTACAACTCTGCAAGACTGAAACAGAGCAGCCCAGATCCTCCTCTTCTCGGGTCCCTTTTCAGTGCTTCTGGCCCCTGCCTCCCATTGAGTGCCCCCACAGCAAGCAGCTTGCTATGGGGGCACACAAGCTGAGCTGCAGCTCTGTGTCCATTCAAACACAGAGCTGTGGTTTGGCCCTGCCCCCTCTCTCTCCTGATTGGCTAGCCGACTTTGATTGAGAGCAGCGGGAGCCAATGGCACACTCAGGGGAGTGCATTACGGCCGAGAAACTCGTGGACATCGCTGGACAGAGAGGGTGCTCAGGTAAGTATTAGGGGATGTTGAGGCGGCTGCTGCACACAGAAGGCTTTTTATCTTAATGCATTAGGATAAAGAACCTTCTGACTTTACAACCCTGAAGTATCTCGAAAGTAGCTTGAAAATGTGTCATTTATATGCTTTACACATAGCAATATCTCCATGGAGGTTTTAATTTTTATACTGACATTTTTGCATGGAATAAAAGAGCAGTTTGTATGCTAAAATTTAAGACTCTTGCAATCATCTTTTTTGGACTATCTAAAGCCAAAGTATCAGCATGACAGCCAAGTAACTGACATTTTCATAAGGAGAATTCAGCTGCCTCCATAATCCCTTTGTGGCAGGAGTACTTTCACCCTCATTTTGCTAATTCCCTTATTTAATTATCCACACCCTCCTTTAACACAATTGCATATCATTTTTCTCCTGAATAAGTACCTTTGTACAACTTCGCTCCCTGCATTTCTCGCCTAGGCAAAAATGGCATTGCTGGTACTGCCTGCGACACCTGAAGTTTAAACGTTGCATATCCTAGGCGGCTTCAGACAACTGATGGGTGCTCATACGTAGGATTGGTAGCTCCTGCACCCCCAAAGCTCTAGTTAGGGAATTATATTGTTTATACGTTGCCATAGTATCGGTAACTTGTAAGAATGATTCTGTAGGTAGATCTGTAAGTGCGCCGATCACATGCACTCTCACCCCTCTACCCATGGAATTGCAAGCCTCTAAGTGCACGAACACAGGCTCTACCAGCCCATCATTAATAGGGGGCAACAAAGAATACCAGGGAAATACAAGGCGAAATAATTCAACACCATTACTACAAATCCAAAGACATGCTGGTAGGTTAATTGGTTCCAGTCTTGGCCCTAGTATGTATGAATGTGAGTTAGGGACCTCAGATTGTAAGCTCCTTGAGGGCAGGGACTGATGTGAATGTACAATATATATGTAAAGCGCTGTGTAAATTGAGGGCACTATAGAAGTACCTGAAATAAATAAATAAAATACCATAGTGTAAATATTGTGGATGGGTAGAGGAAAAAAAACTGACTGGCACTATCATCCCTTAATTGTCAAAGTACTAGTAAAAATATTTAGGATTGGATTTTAAAGATGCAAAATTGTCAATAAACATAGTACTGTTAAAATAAGTTTTTATTAACCATTATCATTAAAACCATGATTAATGTAGCAATACTGTATACATGTTGTAGATAAAAAAAATGGGTCCCTTTACATATGATCTTCTACATGTTTTGTCACCCTGGCTTCATCAGGAAGTACATGTAAGGGATGCTACTAAACAGAAAAGAGATGAATAAAAGGGTCAAAAACCAAATAACTTTAATGTACAAAAAACATACAAATATACATTTTTGAAGAAAATCAATCCCATCGGGTAAGCGTGAATCCCTCAGAGTCTTGACCTGACCCACATACTATGTGTCAGTGGAAACAATAAAGAAACAAAGGAGGAGGAAAAAAAACCCTTACTACAGTTGGCTGTCAGGATATAATCAGGGAATATGAAAGGTTAAAAGTATCCACGAAAATTATAGCTTTCATTAACCTGTTTTTACATTTATTTTAATTTTCACAATTCTAGTGAAGTTCCTCTTTATTTAAATCGAGTGGCATTTCTGTTAGCATATCTGTTCCGAGGAAATGCTTTTTCAGAATAAAGACCAAACTATAGATTGTATACTGTTTTTACATAACACATCAACAATCAGTGGTGTATTGTACTACTGTAAATGGTGGGAGTGGAATTAAAATGCTGAAGACATCTAAAGTACAATTTATCTTATAACCACTCTAATTGCTCATACTGCCAAAACATTGTCAAGTGTATAATCTAACTAATACCCTTTTCATAAAGGAAGGCGGCACTTTTCAAATACACATTAATCTGCTTTTATAGTATTCAGGGATGAGAGATCAAAGCGCTGAACAAGTACTCATAAGTGATTACTTGTCCTTGCACACGGGCGCTGAGCCCGTTCCATGTAAATGCCCTGATCTTTTCTGGGGAAAAGGTCTGCGGGCCCGGGGAAGACTGCTAAAGGAGTATTTGCTGGAGGGTACTGTTCTGAAGTGCTGTGTCTGGAGAAGGATCTTTTTTATCTCTCTCACAAGGATTTACCTGTGGAAGCTGAGTGGCAGATGGCTCCAAAGACATTCTAAGTAAAAACCTTGCTGTGGACTTTGAGTGTGCTTATGTTAGAAGGGTTCTAAGTGCCAGAGGTTGCTACATGGACTAGGGCTGCTCTAATAGAGTCCTAGATATGTATTCAGAAGAAAAAGGTAGCCAGCAGCTCCAGAATTCAGTACTGGTTTCTGGAGCTGTCGGCTGCCTTTTTCTTCTGAATACTTGTTACAGTGGATGAATATCCTTTAAGCCTGTGCACCTAGCGGTAAAACTTCACTTTGGTAATGAGTAAGCACTATCTTTAGTGTGATACACGTCTACAGTTATCTTTGGTGGTGTCCTGCTATGTATCTGTGGTGCTTTTAATAAATGGCATTAGACCTTCATGAAGTGCAGCTATCACTTTCTTTGATGTAAAACTCCACTTCAGATTTTTCAGGAGTCTCCTTTGTTGGGAGCACTGCTCTTGTGTGTCGAGAGTCCTAGATATACTGGCCATTCCCTGTTACCTCCAGGAAAGGCTCTTGTAAGAAGATTAGAGAGAATTTGTCCTCCTCCCTTTTTTGCTGTTGATCGTTTTGGAGTACCCTTTGACCATAAACCCCTTGCCTGTTAAAGTTTCTTCAAGCAATAAATACTAAAAATGCATCCCCTAGATTGTGTTACTGAAGTTAGTGTGAATGGACTGGTGCTTGCGGTGATGGGCAGCCTCTGTACTATTAGAGAAAAATAAGCTATCAACAGCAGCCCCTGCAGGGTAGCTCTACAGGAGGCTGTATACTGAATCTAGGCTACCTGGGCGGGAAAAGATGCCGACATTTTGGTTGAATGGCCTCAACTGCCGTATGCAAGGACCCCTAAAGTGTCACATAGACCCTCAAAGAGAAAGGAAAGCTGCTCACCATTTGAAAGTCTGAATGTCAACGACAGAAATGTCCTTGAAGCTACTAGCAAAATGGTATACGACTCCAGTGAGATCCCAGATATTCGAGACTGCTGCGTCGCCTGTGTGTTGGATGCTCGTGGAACCCTGCCCTAGAATAAAAGTTTTTTTGGGAAAGAACAGCTTTAATTATCCAAGATATAATGGGACAGAAGATACCCATGGAGCCCTGAAGAGTCCTGTTCCATTGCACTGAAGTACTGGTGACCCAGTATAAGAGGTCTCTCCCTTTATTAAATGCGGATAAAGGGTTGATCCCTTGGTTCTGGTGTTCACATAAAATTCCTACAGTGAAGGAATAACTTCCAAAAGTAACTTATACATGCAGTGTAGAAGAAATGATGCATGGGTGGCAGGATACTTTGGAGAAATTTAAAGCTGTATGGGAGAAATGGTTAATATTTAAGAAGTCAGAAAAATTGACACTGAGCGCAGAAGAATGTGATTAAGAAGAAAATATACTAAGTAGGAATAAGTATTCATATATTTTTCCATGTTTTGCACGCTATAAAGTGCTTTTATTAGGGAGCTAACAATTGAAATATGGAATAACTGTATAGAGCTGGAAACGGGATGCAGAGGTTTGGGATTCAGATTTTTTTTCTCTTCACATATACGGGAAGGGGAGGGTGGTGGGAGTCTGGGGTGTTGTTTAGATATGGTCAATTTGAAGTGAAGCTATTTCATTGCATTATATTTGTAGATGGAATAATAATAAAGAGAACTCAAATTAAAAGCCAAATTACATGCCTCGGACATACAACCACAAAGCTCTGATTAGAGTGAAAAGCGTTCGGGGCTGTATATGCCAGTCTGTATGATGGAGAGTTTGATAAACCAATACTAAAGTGGAAGTTCAATCAAATTCTAATTAAGGGACACACAAAAAAGGCCATGCTATGCAAAAAATATTGATACACATAATAAAGGAAAAAAGAAAAAAGGGAAAATATTCCTAAATAGTCCAAATAGAGTGCCTATATTGAGATTAGGTGTACAGTCCCAATTTAAAGAAAAGAGGAAACTCCACGGTGGCTCCTATTTGTAATTAGTAGATGACAGCAATATGGTTCATCACTCTGTGAAAGGTTACAGTTGTACAACACAACACTCATGTATATCCACCACCGAATAAGGGAGCTCCTTACCGGACAAAATGGACCTCTTGGTTATATTATTTCCTGGAAATAGAGGGAAGACATTGCTGGAACTGGCAGCAGAGGAGAACTGCTTCATTTGAATATCCAAATTTCCGTGAGCGGTTTGCATCTGGGTTCCTGACATCCATATACACCTTGGCCGGGTGATAGGCCGCACGCATCTATTGACCCCCCTATAACCAAGGGGTCCATTTTGTCCGGTAAGGAGCCCCCTTATTCGGTGGTGGATATATACGAGTGTTGTGTTGTACAACTGCAAACTTTCACATAGTGGTGAACCATATTGCTGTCATCTACTAATTCTGAATAGGCGCCACCGTGGAGTTTCCTCTTTTCTTTAACCACTTGACCACTGGGCACTTAAACCCCCTTCCTAACCAGACCAATTTTCAGCTTTCAGCGCTCTCACATTTTGAATGACAATTACTCAGTCATGCAACACTGTACGTTTTACCTGGGGAACCAATATCCCCCCAGTTATCTACGCACGCCGGATAGTGGGCCGGTTCCACATATACCTACAGTCCTTGGGTCTACGTTTGGCGAGTGCCTTTAAACCTATAAGTTTACTTCGTCAAGAGGAGACGACGGTCAAGGTCGTTACAGAAGGGAGATAAAGGTCCTTTATTATATTGGTTCTCCAGGTAAAACAGGCCATTCCTCGAGGGAATAAGCCACCACCTATATGTACTCACAACACAACATGTC
>BLSH010162242.1:1104829-1117956 GCA_018402905.1 Glandirana rugosa | reverse complement strand
TCTGAGACTCTCCCTGCTGATTGGCTGAGACACAGCAGTGGCACCATTGGCCCCCGCTGCCATCAATCAAAGTTGGCTAGCCAATCCGGAGGGAGAGGGGGTGGGGCTGGGCCGCAGCTTCGTGTTTGAATGGACACGGAGCTGTGACTCAGGTCAGGTGCCCCCCATAGCAAGCTGCTTGCTGTGGGGGCACTCAACAGGAGGGAGGGGCCAGGAGCACAGAAGAGGGACCCAATAAGAGGAGGAACCGGGCTGCTCTGTGCAAATCCACGGCACAGGTTAGGTAAGTATAACATGTTTGTTATTTTCTTTAGGAAAAAAAGCAAGACTTTACAATCGCTTTAATGTTGTATTATGAGGTACCAGCATTTAGCCTGCCATAGATTTGACAGGCTGCCTGCAGCAGGTAGGGACGCCCTGCAACTAATGGCCCCTGTGTTTAAAGGGCCAAGACTAGGCAAACTGCAACACACTATAAAGCAGGAACCATAAGATTCATTATAACATTATTATGTTTGATTTGTGTCCAAGACATGGGGTTGTGCGCCTGATCTGAAAACAAATTTGGTACTTGATATCGAAGTGTTTTTAATAGGCGGCTGCTTCTTGGGCCATGCGTGTCTACCAACCACTGGAGAACTTCAGTTGAAAACGTAAAGCACCGTAGACAAAGGCATGGATCACAAGGATCAAGAGCCAAGGGCATGGATAAAAAAGAGAATCCATTGTCAAAAAATGGTGTGTTCTTTGTTTAACAGTTGATAGCAAAATGTGCTGTAGGCTAGACTTAGCCAATCTCTTTGGGGCTTTGGAGCAGCAATATGCTGTCACCTTATAATCATAGTCCATCCCAGATAGTCAATGTCAGTTTAAAAAATCATTTTGCAGAGCTAGTGTGCAGACAAAACCAACAAGTGACCTCTGTTTATAGTGTTGTCCACATACTAACTCTGCTATATGGGTTTTCCAGCTGAAACTGCAGCTGCTCCAAAGCCCTTAAAGCTGAATTCTGATTTTTTTTTTTCTTGCATAGTTACAGCTCGGACCAAAGTATGCATATTCCAAGCTTAACCAGTCTCTCCTATGATCTTCACTGTCATCCGGGTCTCATACTAAGCAGCTACCCTGTTGCATAGTAACTAAAGGAGATCACTCGCTCAGCACAAGCGCCATTCTGTGAACCTCTTGCATTTTTTCCTCAATCAATGCAAAGCATTCTGTGACTAGACTAGGTGGAGTGGAGAAGCAGGGCATTGCTTTCACAATCTCCACCTCCTCCATTCCAGGGTTGCCTCTTTAAACATATGAATTACACAGGTTCTGAGGCTAATTTAATGCAGATAAGGCATCAAGTGGGTTTAATTAACACCTTAATCAGCCACAAAACCTCTGTAATTTAATATGTGTTCAGGTTTAAAGGAATGAGGTGGCAACCCTACTCCATTCAGAGAATTCCCCATAATTTCTGCAGCAGGTGTGCAGGCCTGTGAACTCAAATGTAGAGATCTCACAAATACATTTCCTGGGACAAAGAAATTCTCAAGTAGTTTAACTTTTCAGCATTGACCTAAACACCTGAAATACCACTAGGTGGAGGGACCTATTCATTTTAGGGTTTTGGGTTTGTAATTGGTGATGAATGAATCTGTTGGTGAACAAGCAAAATGTAAATTGTTTAGTCTCCGAAATGTGTGCAATCTTCATTGAATCATGATTGTTGTTGTTCCTAAGGCTGGGTTCACACTATCCGACACAAAAACGGTCAGACTTTTGATCCTACTTTGCCCTGCAACATCGGTCCGACTTCGGTCCTACTTTGGTCCTACTTCCATCCGACTTAAATGAACAAGATAAGATTTTGCTCCGACTTTGAGATAGTGACTTGTCCTTTCACCAATCAAAACAATCCCAGTGTGAGATAAATTCCTTTTACTGCTGCTGTAATCACTAATGCCCCGTACACACGGGACGACGATCGCATTCAACACGTCGTACTCACGACCGTTGTATGCAAAATCGATCGTTCGTATGCGCAATTTCAACAGTCGAACATACGACGGTCGTACATGGGAGTTGTATGAGCAGACTAGAAAACTTGGTCATACCAACAAGCTCTCATACGATCGTTGTATCGTGTGTACAGAGCAGTTGGTACAACAAGTTGTATTGTGCAAAACAGGCATGCTCCAAAGTCAGGAATGGCTTGATGCTAATTACATGCACCTGAACGTTCTTTCCCCGGACGTACGATTGTGTAGTGCAGTCAGTATGCTGCATACAACAGCCAACATACGATTCAACACGGTCGTACGTGCGATCATCGTCCCGTGTGTACGAGGCTTAAGTCAGATGGTTAGAACAAGGATCCGACCTTGATCCTACTTCAATGATATTCAATGGGCTGAAATAGGACCAAAGGCGGACCAAAGTAGTACAGGAACCTTTTTCAAAGTCGGACCGACTTGTGTCGGACCAGTTAAGATGCCTCTCATAGGGAAACACTGATTTTGTGACTTCATTCGACTTGTGCTCACAATGTCGGTCCCTTTGTCAGACAAGTGTGAACCCAGTGGCTCTATTCTCTACTAATCAGGCAGATCTACACATATATTTAGGTGAATCAAATAGCACTGAATTGGCAATTCTGATTGGCTAATCCACATTCGTAACTTCTGCCTTCTTTAAAAACCAAGACAAACTGAAAAGCATGCAAATTATTTCACCATTTAGCCGAACATATAAGTGTTTTCTTCGTGAACAGTTTAATCTGCACCCATGCAGAGCTGTAAAAAGCAATGGAAAGTGAAAGACCTATTTTCTATAATGTATATGTAATTGTGGCTTCAAGTGCTAGATAATTGTCTACAGAGGCGGAAGCAAAAGACAATTGTGGTTGCAATAAAAAAGCGTGAATGGCAGGCAGGTGAATATTTATGCCAAATTTTCTCTGACCTTGCCTGTTTTTTCCATGGCATAATGGGTTGGCTTCACGTGTGAGGGTTATTGAAGGTCAGTGGGTGGATGTGAAAAGAAAGCACAGTTTTCCATCCCAGTGGTACTTAAGGATGAACCCATTAGTGTCTTCTCTTCTACAAAGCGCTTTGGGCGTACTGGCTAAAAGCTAAACTTCAGGAACAATGCTGCTTTGGATGTGTCCAGTCGCGTATTGTTAACACATCAAAAAACGGGAGCTTTATTGACCCTCCAACCAAGTCTAATGAGAAGCAGAGATAACCCCAATATTCACTAGATACTTACTGCATATCATTAGCAGAACAGCTGTAATGATCAGCCATAAACCTTTTTATCTGCTAATGCTGTCTGGTAGGCTTGGAAGATGTGCAACATTATTATTATTTTATTATTCTACAGTTATTTGAAGTTTGTTTTTTATGCTTTTATATATAGTATACTGGAGATGTGTTTTTTTTACATCAGCGGGTATATTTTTTCTACTTTTCCTTCATCTCTTCGTGACAGAGGGTAAACCAACAAATCTGAGCACAGTTTTGCAACATTGACATGTGCTAGTAAAACTGTACATATTATAACAACTACTTAGTATATGCAGGTAAATTATACTTTTCTCAGGACAAATCAGGCCTTCATTTCGTGGAAAATGGTAAAGGATATTTCCTGTTTTTTTTTTTTTATGTTCTCAAAGGAAAACTGGCACAAAATGGTGAAAAAAAATATTTTTAAGGCCTCATACACACGGACGTTTTTTGACGCTACGTTTTTTAGACTTTTTTGCAGCTCTCCATGTTACTCCATGGCCCCATAAAAACGCAGACGTTTTTGAGCTGTAGATGGCGCTGGCGTTATTAAGCTGTAAATCTAACGCAGGACCCGCACATTCCGAGGCTGTATCGTTTTGGCATTTTGACGCTGAGGCGGCAAAACGCTCACTAACGCGCATTGATGCCGTAGCAACATTAACCAGAGTTTTTAGCGCCAGCGTTTTCAGGTTAAAAAATAGCAGAGGAATATTTTTTTTTTGTTTATGCTTTATAAAAATGCCTATTGACGTCGACGTGCACCGATGGTCATTAATGCCGATGCAAAACTTAGACGAAACCGCAGATTTTTGCCTGGCATCGGTCCCGACGTTTTGCTACTACGCCCGTGTGTATGAGGCCTAAAGATGTAGCTGTATATTTCTTGCAATACCATAACCTACTGCCAGCGATAAAATTAATTCTGCTGCTCCTGACAATCGGAGCGATACCACAATTCTTTGTTGCTTGTATCTGTAGTAGGGCCCAGAAATTTAGACAATTGCACGGTCATGCAGCACTGTACCCAAATTAAATTGTTATTTTTTTCACACAAATAGAGCTTTCTTTTGGTGGTATTTAATCACTGCTGTTATTTTTTTATCTTTTGCTAAAAAAAAAAAAAAAATGTCCAAGAATTTTGGAAAAAAATACGTTTTCCTTAGTTTCTGTCAGTGAATTTTGTAAATAATTTTTCTCCTTCACTGATGTGCGCTGATGAGGCTGTACTGATAGACTGCACTGATGGGCACTGATGAGGCGGCACTTATGGGCATTGATGTGGCGACACTGATTAGGTGCCAGTGATGAGGAGGCACTAATATGCCACACTGGTGGGCACTTATAGGTAGCACTGGTGGGCACTGATAGGCAGAACTGGTGGGCATTCATCTGCAGCACTGAAAGGCAGCACTGACTGGCATCACCAATGGGCACTGATTGGTGTCACTGATGAGCACTGATTAGTGTCACTGTTGGGCACTGCTGGGACTGTACTGTAATCGGGGCACTGATGATCAGTGCCCTGATTACCTGTACATGTCTCCCCTGTGAGGAGATGCTGCTGATCGGCTCTCCTCACCTCACACTCTTGCCAGTGTAAGGCGAGGAGAGCTGATAAACAGCACTTCCTTGTTTACATGTGACCGCCTGTGATTGGACACAGCAATCACATGGGTAAAGAGCCGCATCATCAGCTGTTTACCAAGATGACATGAAGACAGTGCAGTAATTTCTACATAGGTTTCATATTTTCCATACTAGGAGGTATTTTTTTGGGTTATACATCTGTTAAATGTATTTCCCTAATTGGTCCTTGTTTTGGTGTCCAGATCTGGTCAGTGTTTTTACATATATACATATGCAAATGTTTGTATTGAATGTCTGCACATTTGTTCTTAATTGTTTTTTAATATAAAAAAAGATTTATTTTTTTCTCAAAAAATATTCCCATGTGGGTGTCACCTTCACACCGATAGTCAGATTTACCCAGTATAGGGACACGGCTTCTGTCTTCACACAGGACTTCTTATCTCAGCTGATTTTCTTCACCACTGATTACATCTCAGCTGGGCATAATCAATTCAACTCGACCACTCCACATGGGATTGGCTTTTGGACTTTTAACTATGTGTATATATGTCTGCTGTATTTCACAAATATTTGGCTATGACTAAGCACCGACAAGCAGTGTGAAACGTGTTAGCATTTTACCTCTGTCTGTCTGATTGTATATGGACTGATACTTAAATAAAGCATCTAAACTGGAGTGCCGCCTTTCATATTTTTCCGTTTGCTGCAAGATCAGGGCTGTGCTGTGTCCTCGGAACACGATGCGATCGCAGCACTGCGGGTGAGAGCAGCTGTTCTAGGGCACCGCCATATGACGTTGTCCCAGAACGTGAGTGGTTAAACACACTTCTTTGTTTACCCTCTTCTCCTCCTAGCAAAGAGAAAAAGATCCATTCAAGAGGAGAAAAAAATAAACCACAGGGGTTGGCTGAACAGTGACTAATCACTGTTATAGTCAATCAGAGGCTGTCACAGCAATTGTGTGACCAGGAATTTGGCCTCCCGGTTCCTATTCGTTAGTACGGGTATGGGACCTGAAGCTCTCGTAGAGTGCTGGGAGTGCACTGTGTTGCTCCAGGCACAAACACAGGGTATGCACATATATGTCCACTTAGGTGAGGCTGCATATCTGCATGCATTAGGCAGAAAAAAGGTTGAAGACATAACCTGGGGAAAAGTGCATGTATTGTTTTTATTTTTTTAATTTTGCCAAAAAATATATTGTACTTTTGTTGAAGTAAGTTGTCGCCAACCACTGTGGATATTGACCTGTATTTATATTAATATCTAGTGCAGGGTTTCTCAACTGGGGTTCCGTGGAACCCTAGGGTTCCTCCAGAGGTTGCTAGGGGTTCCTTGAGCAATGGTCAATTTCTACCTCTCAGATAAATTCCCAATGACATCATTGATTTGGAAGGGGGAAGTTCTTCCCAATGACCACAAGTGTAAGGAGCATTCTTCCCATTGACCATCACACTAATGTATCATGAGTTGTAGATTTTTAATTTCTAGCAGGGGGTTCCCCGAGACCGGAGACAAATTTCAAGGGTTTCTCAGTGTTGAAAATGTTGAGAAAGGCTGGTTGTCTTAAAGTTTGTTCATCCAGCTAGTATTGCTTGAGAGCATTACACTACTACAACTGAGCAAGAGAAAGGTGGACTCCCTTTTCAGTGTAGCAGTTCCATATTGGAAAAGTTGCACAAAAATTATACTACTAAAAAACTGACTGATGTGACCATCTGACTTCACTGCTTTCTCTATGCTGAAATTTCATTAATCCAATCAGATTTTGATAATGCATGGCCACTATAAAGCCTCCCTGGTAGCATGTACTTGTATAGTGTGAAACAAGTGACGTGATCCACAGTGATCTCATACTGTATACACTGACTTCTTTTGAAAAAAAAAATAAAATTAACTCTGTAAACTGGTTATTTGGGCATATTTATTTTTTATGTAAAATGTGATCGCTAAAGTTAATATAATATATGTCTATATGCAATGCAAAATGGTTTAGTTAATGGTTGCCAGTGACCCCCTTTGACTTTTAATATTGAAATTCAATAGTTAACTTATCTTAAAATGTTACCAAACAGCTGGTTTCTTCAGCCTGATAACTGCTTGATGGCAAGTTGGATTTTTTAAAACCGTTTCCCTTCTTTTAAAAATAAAATGGTATTCTTTTAAGGAGCAACTTAGTCAAACCGCTCAACACATTTGAAAAACCTATACAGGAATCTTTTTACTACCTGTGCAGCTTAGCACAGTTATACTTCTTATTCACCCACCTTCTCTGTTCTATAGGGCTGCATGACATAGAGTGACAACAACTCTTCAAAGGCACATGTCATTTTATGTATTTCTTCCCACTGCTCCACCTCCTTCTCTATAATCCCATCATTATTCAGAGGTAATTGATGCCTAATTGCCCAGACCAAATTTAGCAATGTCAGTAGTTTTAAACTTTAAGGACATTTTTTATTTTGTACATGGTTTCAATAAAAACATTGTTCAGGTTGTTTCCGATCAACTGATATAATGTAAAATACAAATTTGTGTTTACATTTGTTTAAAAAAAGCTTGTGTTATTTTAAAAACTGTACTTTTCTGATTAAAATGTGTATTTCTTTCTATAATCACCATGCCATAGATTTACATTTCCTCGGCATGGGTACCCATGCCTGGGAACATTAATCCACAGACCTAATTCTGTAAGCCCACATAAGTACCTTCCATAGTAGAGCAGGAATATGTGTAAAAAGTTTACACCACAGCAGTGTTGTTGATGTAATGGTAGGTCCAAGCATGATGTAGATCTCAAAACCTGGGTCATGGACGACAATAGAGAATAGAGTTCTACTTAACTATATCTAAACTTTTACCTGTCACAATTTCTTCCTAGCCACCACTTAAAGCCTTTACTTTCAGGGTTGCGTAGGTGAAAATGGCCTTTGGAGGCAGGTTGTTTGGGTAATATGCACTCACCGGCCACTTTATTAGCTACACCTGTTCAATTGCTTGGTAACACATATTGCTAATCAGCAAATCACATGGCAGCAATGTATTTAAGCATCTAGACATGGTGAAGACAACTTTTTGAAGTTTGAACCGAGCATCAGAATGGGAAGGAAAGGGGATTTAAGTGACTTTGAATGTGGCATGGTTGTTGGTGCCAGACTGACTGATCTGAGTATTTCAAAAACTGCTGATCTACTGGGATTTTCACACACAACCATCTCTAGGGTTTACAGAGAATGGTCAGAAAAAGAGAAAATATCCAGTGAGCGGAAATTGTGTGGATGAAAATGCCTGGTTGATGTCAGAGGAGAATGGGCAGACTGGCTCGAGATGATAGGCAACAGCAATCACTTGTTACAACCAAGGTATGCAGAATACCATCTCTGAACACACATCGAACCTTAAAGCAGATGGGCTACAGGAGCAGAAGACCACACCAGGTGCCACTCCGGTCAGCAAAGAACCAGAAACTAAGGCTACAATTTGCACCGGAACACCAAAATTGGACAATAAAAGATTGGAAAAACATTGCCTGGTCTGATGAGTGTCAGAATCTGGCATAAACAACATGAAAGCATTGATCCATCCTGCCTTGTATCAATGGTTCAGGCTAGTAGTGTAATGGTGTGGATGATATTTTCTTGGCACACTTTGGGCCTCTTAGTACCAATTGAGTATCGTTTAAACGCCACAGCTTACCTGATTATTGTTGCTGACCATGTCCATCCCTTTATGACTACAGTGTGCCCATCTTCTGATGGCTCCTTCCAGCAGAATAATGCACCATGTCACAAAGCTCAAACCTTGGGGGAATATTGGCTGGGGGAGCCTGTACAAAAATTCTGGCACAATCTCCTAGATAAATTATAGAAAGGAGATGTATCCCAAAACTCCCCAAGTGGGGATTTTTAATGTGCCCACCAGACCATTACTATCGCCATAATTAAAATCAATATATTTTTATTTATACAAAACCATTAAAAACAAAGAAAATACAAGATTGGTAAAAAGTGTCATTTTTTTTTTTTACAAATTGCAATATAATACAGTCATCTGCATGAGGATAACTTCCAGAGGATATTCCTCATGCAGAGGACTGTATTATATGGCTATGTATGTTTTAAGATAATAGTACTAGAAAACCCTTTTACTGTCAAGTTAATGACAAGCAGTGTTTTATTATATTAAAACGGGGGGGGGGGGGGCATTATAAATATTTTATATTATGTTAGGGCATCAGACGGGGGATTTGGCTAGTAAAAATGGTGGTTACAGTTGTTATGGGGGTGGTGAACAGCAATGCTTATATTAAGGGTACTGGTGCACAGGGTAAGGGGGGCTTAAGAAGAAACGAGACTGTATAACCTGGCTAGTTATCGAAGGATAGAATAAACACAAATATCTGTTTCCGATGATGAATGTGATAGACCTAACCAGGACAGGGGCATTTGGAGAGCACTAGGAGCAAGCCTCTTACCCATGGACTATGGGCCTGGCTTTTAAGGGAGCACGGCTCTTTGGAAAATGTGTGCCTGTGGGGGTGGGGGGGGGGCGCTTGGAGTGGTCTTGTGGCTGATACCAAGTTCATGTCTCCCCAAAACATACCAACTCTGGAAATCTAGGCCCGGGATCCATGTTTAGGGTCTACAGTAGCTGCCCTACTGTTAATATAATCAGACTGCTGGCACATTGTTTGTTATTTAATGACTTGTCTCTAGTGTACAGAATACACAAATGTGTGTCTCTCCTATTGTATGCCTTATAGAATGCTGTCCCATTATTTGTGTTAATTAAGACATATTGTCTCTGCTAGCACACTATTTAGGATGATATATGTTATGTTGATTAGTTTATAGGAAGCTGTATACTGACGGAAGCACTCAAGCAGGGTGCTGGATGGTTTTGTCACAGCCAACATTTTTGTTCTCCTATTTTTGTTTTCAGAGGTGAGTATGGTATGGAGGCTGGACAAGGAATCCAGAGATTCAAGTGTACTGGGCAGCATTTGGAAAAAAAAAAAAAGTGTTCTTCTGGAACACAATACACATTAAATTAACTGAAGGAATAAAATGTATTTAAACCTTTCTTCTCAAATGTTTACACCTGTTTAGGCATTTTACTTTCTGGACTAAGGATTTAGACATTTAGTAATATATGAATCCCTTTTCTTATGACTGGTTGTGAACCTTGGGTGACCTGTTAACTTTCCAACTCTTCTCCATCAGAGGTAGATTAATAATCCTGAAATATGTACTGTTAGGTTCATTGCTGTGGAATGGCGGTTTACCCAAAATATGAATGATCCAGTTATCAACTTTAAGGTCGTGGTATTGGGCTTCTTTAACAATCTGATGTTCAAAAGACCTTCCTCAAACCTTTCCAATACTATTCCAGCACAAGCTTCTATTTGACCCATTCATTTCCATACACCCCTATTTGGAGAACTCCCAATTAAATGGAGAATTAAAATCCATAGTCACTTATAAGGTGCACTTTAACCATATAGTGAACAGCAGTTTTATAAAAACTCATGCTTGTCTACGTTTTACAAATTTATAACTGTATCACTCAGTTATGGCTACTTTGCATCCAACATTTTTGAAGAGAATTGAAAGGGTGTAGTAAAATGATCCCAAGAATCATAATACTTGTGAAGGATAGGCTTAATTATAGAATGTACCTGTTACCAGATAAGCTTTGTAAGATAGACACATTAGGGCTGAAACATGTCCCAATTTAAACCGTAGTTGGAATCGTTTACTAAGCACAAATTACATCAATGGTAAGTAAAATAATTAATGTACCACTTAATCTGGACTCTAGCTTTGAGTGACAGGCAATGACAAATTATTTTGATTTTTCTCAAAATCCATAGTCCTCTGTCCTGGGAACAGTCTGGACGCATGTGTGGATATCAGGAGCGCCGCCCCCTAATTCATGCGCCCGGCCCCTAAACTACATGAAGGGCACCAGATGCATGGATTTCAATGTTTTTTTTTTAAGCACATGATTAGAGCCTGAAGCTCGAATTGGCTTCAAAAAAGGGTGGGCTTTGGGCACAGGGCACTGATAACTGAGCCCAGCCAGTTGTGTGACATTAGCAAATTAATATTCGCCATTTTCTTCCCAATTGTCCTCCTGGCCAATCAGGAAGCTGGTCTTAAAACCAAATTGGCTGAGAGAAATTGGTCGCCGAGGAGGATACACAGGGTGAAGCTGCCGAGGAGGAAGCGCAACCTAGATGGGGTAAG
Source organism: Glandirana rugosa (assembly GCA_018402905.1). Classification (NCBI taxonomy): domain Eukaryota; kingdom Metazoa; phylum Chordata; class Amphibia; order Anura; family Ranidae; genus Glandirana; species Glandirana rugosa. Next base: position 1,106,840 of record BLSH010162242.1, on the reverse strand, counting down.
GGCGGGGCTGGTGGGCTTACGAGCGACCATCCAAATGAACGGGGGGAAGTTGATTTGCTTGTCACCCCCCCCAAAAAAAAAATTGCCGCCACTGGTGGATATAGTGCAACAGCAGTGCCCTGGCTCAACGTCCTGGTACTTTATGACTGTGGACAAATCACATAGTTGTACAAAAATTCTGTCACTGATTCAGAGTAGTGTTTTTCTTCACAGGTCGAAATATATATATTTGTAGTTCAGTGTTTGTACAAAGTATAGCACTTTAATATAGTGCAAGTTGATGTGTATGTGGATAGCCCCTTATTATAGGACTAGCACTTTTTTTTTGCACATATGAATTTATATATCATAAGTGTGTGTGTGTATATATATATATTATAGTTAGTTATTTATATATGTATTGTATATATAGTCTTGCTGTACTTACACTTTTAACGAATCCCCTTAGTCTTCCATATGCAAGTATACAGGTGTAAATCGTTATATTAAAGCTGCACTCAATTCACTTCATATTTGGGTAGTGTGTGTAATGCATTGGGGTGCTGGCAAGCTTAGATAGATAGAATATGTATTGTATTTGTAACTGAAGTACAGAAGGTTTTTTTTTTTGTTTTAATTGTAGCTTCAGGATTGTTGACTTTTTTTTCCTTGCGCAATGCAGAGACTGAAGCTCCGATATTGGCTGCAGATAATTAAAGAGTGTGCAGTAAGGTAACAGAAAACTATTATGGGTTTCAGCATGCATACCACCTACATCTGGACAAATTCTAGGAATAAAGCACCCCACATTATGTCTGGAGCTTACCATTTTTGAGGCTTTGCCATTGTCGTTAATTTCTACACATGTTCCTGGCTGCCAGATTGGACAGGCTAGATCCAAAGTATAAAAACAACAAATAATATATTAATTTTTCTTCAGTCTATTACTGTGATATTTGTTGTTGAGTTTTAAAGTGCTGCTCAACTCCTACGGTCAGCACATTGACCTGACATGTCTCTCCTTAGTTTCCATAGAAACTATCATCTTTGATGTTTCTTGTTACTCATCACTGAACTCACCTGGGGTAAAGCTTGTAAAGTGCTTGAACAGTGTCACTTTTTTCTTAAAAGTCAAACTCTAAGAAAACTGACACGTCATTTGGATACTGATGCCTTGGCTTCTAGGATTCCAGTAGTAGGGTACAAGGTTGCCAGCTCTGTCCACTCTGCTTTGAGGCTGCCTCCCTTTTGCTAATAAAGAGTCCCAGGTTTATTTCTGCACTCTTTAGTGTGTAATATATGTTTTGCCAGTATCTACTAAAAACTGAAATATGAATTTGGGGTACACTGAACTATTATGGTCACTTGTCCCCATGTGATTTCAACAGGGGAAAGTTTTGCTGGAAAACAAGTCTGAATGGAACACTTCTTGGTTTGTGCATACTGTAGATTTGTCTCTGGCACCAAATAATTTTTGAAGGTAAAACAATGTAATTGCAATATAATGAAACATTTGGATAGTGTGGTAGTGCGAGTCCCTGCCTCGGGAATAATAGGTTTAAAATGGACACAGAGTTGGCATGTCTGCCAACTGCAGGGCTACAGAGCTTAGGTTTTGAGAGGAGAAAACCGCTTTGGTAGCTTTCTCAGGAGTTTGCTATTTCTGGATGGGGCTCTGTAGTTTGGAGTTTAAGAGTCTTGGGTGGGGCGGGATCTTCAACCATGTGTCACAGTGTTGTGGACAGCTAGCAGGTGCACACAGCCTATACAATGATGGGCAGGTGAGAGCAGTAGGTGGTGGAAGTTGGAGTGTGAGAGTGTGAGCAGTTGCTGCCATTTTGATTCAGGGCCCTGTCAGGGAACCTGGTGGTCTCGGTCAGAGACTGCATCCCCGGTGAGGAGGACTTCTTGCCTGAAGGTCTGGGTTGTTCAGGACAGCTACACAGGCCTAGGAGACCAAAGTAGTAGGGGCTGGAGGAAGTCCTGAAGTCTTGAGGAGGGTGAGCAAACCCGGGGGGGGGGGGGGGGGGGA
>BLSH010162242.1:1077816-1104819 GCA_018402905.1 Glandirana rugosa | reverse complement strand
GGGGGGCTGTGCTGGCGAATCCTGTTAAGGCCAGGAGCAGGCCTGTGCAGCAAGGAACTGCAAGTTAATGTATGGACATTCCTGTGTATGGATTTTCATTTTTTATCCTTTTAATAAAAACAGGCTGCCATGCCTTTAAACCTGATAGCTGACTGCCGTGGACTCTCTGAAAAAGCATCTACCATGGAGCTAAACCCCCCCCCCCCCCAATAGTACAGTAGATATAAGACATTTTAGGTTTCCAAATGCATTCTCTATTGAAATCCAGTGTACTGTGCTTTGTCATCATTATTAATAGTTAAAGTGGTTGTCAACCTGTGACAACCACTTTAACCTACAGGTAAGCCTAGAAAATGAATGACGTACAGACTATTAACATATTTAAGGCGGTGGAACACGCCTTGGGCTCCACCTCTGAGGACGTTACGTAATGACGAAACGCGTCAGATGGGACGCAAGGCACGCAAACCCACGTCCTGGTGACACGCAAACGATTGCCGCAGACTCGAGGCGGTCACAGAACGAATACAGCCGCATTACTGTTTTGTTACCATCGGAAATCGGAGTGTTGTTACCTATATGGGCAAATAAACGTGGTGATAAAGAGGTATACGATGAGGAGTCTTTCCTTTTTTACATAAACCTGGTGAGAGCGGAGACGAAAGCACAGGATAAAGAGCAGCATATCCAGGGTCGGATTGTAGACCACAAGCGCATATTGACTTCTCCACACCGTACGGGTGGAGAGTCAACGGGATCTGGTAAGTAGGGTACAATACCCCAAAGATCTTCTTACTTCACATAAGGCACAGCACGAGCACTTATATAAAAAATTGGAAGTTTTATGGACTTTTATGTTGGATGAATGAAGCAAGAAAACAAAAAGAAGACACATTGCACATGTTGTACTTGCACTTTATATACAGAGACTGTTTATTGAATATTGGATGATGTATGCACTAACATTTTTTGCACTAATTTGCACAGTATTGGCACTTTAAATATTTTAAATATATTGAATATTTGTCATAGCAATAATTACGCACATAATTATATAGAAGTTACTTATGTTGTAGAAGGTGAATAGTGGTAAAAAGCAAGCGCTGTTCAAAGCAGATCTTCCAAGCCTAGAATAAGGCTTACCTGTAGGTGCACTGCATATCTCCCAAACCTGCACGGTTCAGGAGATATGCAGTGTTTTGCATGTGCCGACATCACGTCGGCACATGCGCAGTGAAGAAACGGCCTCCGTTCCGTTTCGCCACTCACCCTCTGCCGTGACTGGCGGCTCCCGGAGTGACATCACGCGACTCCGGCCAGTCACAGAGTCGCGGCCCTGGAAGGAAGAGGGGCAGAAGATGGACGCGGCCTGGTGCGGGGATATCGCTGTACGCCACAGGCTTCCCCATTATGCTTCTACTTTACAGGGGTATATTGTTTACTTCCTCTTTAATGAGCAAGCACTCCAAGGCAGTCTTTCACAGTGGATATTAAAAGTCTACACAGCCCTGTTAAAATGTCAGGTTTCTCTGATGTAAAAAAAATGAGACAAATATAGATTATTTCAAAACTTTTTCCACCTTTAATGTGATGTATAAACTGTACAACTCAGTTGAACAACAAAGTGAAATCTTTTAGGTGGAGGGAAGTAAAAATTAAAAAAACAAGAATAATATGGTTGCATAAGTGTGCACACCCTCAAACTAATACTTTGTAGAAGCAGCTTTTGATTTTATTACAGCACTCAGTCTTTTTGGGTATGAGTCTATCAGCATGGCAAATCTTGACTTGGCAATATTTGCCCACTCTTCTTTGCAAAAACACTCCAAATCTGTCAGATTGTGAGGGCATCTCCTGTATACATCCCTCTTCAGATCACCTCACAGATTTTCAATCGGATTCAGGTCTGGGCTCTGGCTAGGCCATTCAAAAACTTAAATCATCTTCTGGTGAAGCCATTCCTTTGTTGATTTGGATGTATGCTTTGGGTCGTTGTCATGTTCCTCTTCATGTTCGGCTTTCTAGCAGAAGCCTGAAGGTTTTGTGCCATTATTGACTGGTATTTGGAACTGTTCATAATTCCCTTTACTTCGATTAAGGCCCCTGTTCCAGCTGAAGAAAAACAGCCCCAAAGCATGATTCTGCCACCACCATGTTTCACTGTGGGTTTGGTGTTCTTAAGGTGATGTGCAGTGTTTTTGCGCCAAACGTATCTTTTGAAATCATGGCCAAAAGGTTCAACCTTAGTTTCAGCAGACCATAACACATTTTCCCACATGCTTTTGGGAGACTTCAGATGTGCTTTTGCAAAATTAAGCCGGGCTTGGATGTTTTTCTCCGTCTTGCCACTCTACCCCATAGCCCAGACATATGAAGAATATGGGATATTGTTGTCACATGAACCACACAGCCAGTACTTGCCAGATATTCCTGCAGCTCCTTTAAGGGTGCTGTAGGCCTCTTGGCGGCTTCCCTGACCAGTATTCTTCTCGTCTTTTCATCAATTTTGGAGGGACGTCCAGCTCTTGGTAATGTCACTGTTGTGCCATATTTTCTCCACTTGATGATGACAGTCTTCACTGTGTTCCATGGTATATCTAATGCCTCAGAAATTCTTTTGTACCCTTCTCCTGACTGATACCTTTTAACAATGAGATCCCTCTGATGCTTTGGAAGCTCTCTGTGGACCATGGCTTTTGCTGTAAGATGTGACTAAAAAAATGTCAGAAAAGACCTACTAGAACAGCTGAACTTTATTTGAGGTTAATCAAAGGCACTGTAAATGATGGCAGGTGTGTACTGACTCCTATCTAACATGAGTTTGAATGTGATTGCTTAATTCTGGACACAGCTACATCCCCAGTTATAAGAGGGTGTGCACACTTATGCAACCATATTATTATAGTTTTTCATTTTTACTCCCCCCCCAAAAAAAAAAAGATTTCAGTTTGTCGTTTAATTGAGTTGTACAGTTTATAGGTCACATTAAAGATGGGAAAAGTCCTGAAATTATTTATCTTTGTCTCATTTTTTTTAAATCACAGAAACCTGACATTTTAACAGGTGTGTAGACTTTTTATATCCACTGTATATCTATTTTTTACTTGAAACTCATACCACTTCTTCAACTGCATCTCCTTGCTGACTTTTTCCGGGTGCCAGGCTGTGGCCATCTTCATTGGCCTTTAGCGGATGATGTCATCCTGGCACACAGGATCTGTGCCAGAATATAAATCGAGCTGCCCTTGTGTGTTCTTTCCAATTATTTGGAATTATGTTTTTTTTTTTTTTTTTATGGTTTTGGGTTTTAGCTTTCAGCATGTGTCACTAAGCCTTAAGAGCCTTAATAAGACACAGAGTTACAGGTTGTTATTATTTGTAAGTCTCTGCACTGATTAGGGTAGAAAAATTGTATTTTCCATAAAAGGAGTTTGGGGAAAGTGGAAATAAAACAAACCTTTTTTGAAATACATTGTTTTGAGGTTTCCTCAAGTGTGTCTAATAGCCAAAATCGTTGTAATATTTTAGCTTTGTAGGGTAACTTTAGCAACCCTGTCCTGTTTTTATTGCTGTCTTTGACCACACTGGGGACATTTATTCTCTTATTTGTCCCAGTAAATTGTGGGACCAGGACTGAATGTGAGTGAAAATCCAAAATATTGAGTTGTCACCAGAAAAGGCATAGAAATAATATCTTCAAATGGGTGCATTTGTGGTGACAGCTGTCTAAAAGAGATTTTTTTATGTCCTGTGTATATGGAAGAGAAAGTTAAGGGAAATCTCCTGAATGGGACACAGATGGCAAACATGATGGTTTTAACCATTCCCTATGATCACACGGTTATGATTATAATAAAGAAAACCTTGTACAGGTCTGCTTTATTTGTACAAAATAATGAATGGTGATTATTACCTAATTAGGAAACAAGTCAACCATACAATTGCTGATGTGTGATTGCAGTCATGAACTAAGTCATGAACTGAAAATATTTGCTATGTTACAGGACACATTTAGAAATGTTAATTGGGCCTAAACAGTACCCTGAAAAGTGTCTTAAATTCCTCCTGACAAATAGCCATGCACTTCCCGGTATGCTAGTGTACCTAGGCACTCCTGTGCCAAATGACTCAAAGCTTAATATCTGCAGTGTGGGATCTAAGGCACAGCTGCTTTAGTTGCTAATCTCCGGACATTTAAAGTGAGATGTCATTACTGTGCTGCTCACGGTTTCCCTTGCTAGAGCACTGACCTAAACAAGCAAGCACTGTCTCCAACAAAATGGCATCCTGCAGAGTGCAGAACAAGGCATGGTAAGTCAGTATTGGGAAGGGCCGCTGCATGGAGACCACAGGCATACTGATGATTCTGGTTTTGCCTTCTGCCTGTCTATTTTTTAGCACAGCTTCCAGAGTTTGGTTCCTCTTGAACAATACATATCCATTATACCCAACTTCAACAGGTCCTGTTACGTAATGCAAAATAAACATATACACCTATCTATACATTTTTATTATATACTGTGTGTGTGTATAGTATGTGTGCATATAACAGTGTAAATTTGCTGTCCCCTCAAAATAACTGAACACACAGTCATTAATGTCTGAACCACTGGCAACAAAAGTGAGTACACCCCTAAGTGAAAATGTCCAAATTGGGCCCAAAGTGTCAATATTTTGTGTGGCCACCGTTATTTTCCAGCACTGCCTTAACCCTCTTGGGCATGAAATTCACCAGAACTTCACAGGTTGCCACTGGGGTCCTCTTCCACTCCTCCATGATGACATCACTGAGCTGGTGGATGTTAGAGACCTTGCACTCTACCACCTTCTGTTTGAGGATGCCCCACCTATGCTCAATAGGGTTTAGGTCTGGAGACATGCTTAACCAGTCCATCACCTTTACCCTCAGCTTCTTTAGCAAGGCAGTGGTCATCTTGGAGGTGTGTTTGGGGTTGCTATCATGTTGGAATACTGCCTTGTGGCCCAGTTTCCGAAGGGAGGGGATCTTTCTCTGCTTCAGAATGTCACAGTACATGTTGGCATTCATGGTTCCCTCAATGAACTGTAGCTCTCCAGTGTCGGCAGCACTCGTGCAGCCCCAGACCATGACACTCCCACCACCATGCTTAACTGTAAGCAAGATACACTTGTCTTTGTACTCCTCATGTGGTTGCCGCGCAACACGCTTGATACCATCTAAACCAAATAAGTTTATCTTGGTCTCATCAGACCACAGGACATGGTTCCAGTAATCCATGTCCTTAGCCTGCTTGTCTTCAGCAAACTGAGGGCTTCCTTGTGCATCATCTTTAGAAGAGGCTTCCTTCTGGGAAGACAGCCATGCAGACCAATTTGATGGAGTGTGTGGCGGACGGTCTGAGCACTGACTGGCTGACCCCCCACCCCTTCAACCTCTGCAGCAATGCTGGAAGCACTTGTAGGTCTATTTCCCAAAGACAACCTCTGGATATGACGCTGAGCATATGCACTCAACTTTTTTGGTTGATCATGGTGAGGCCTGTTCTGAGTGGAACCTGTCCTGTTAAACCGCTGTATGATCTTGGCCACCGTGCTGCAGCTCAGTTTCAGGGTCTTGGCAATCCTCTTATAGCCTAGGCCATCTTTATGTAGAGCAACAATTCTTTTTTTCAGATCCTCAGAGATTTCTTTGCCATAAGGTGCCATGTTGAACTTCCAGTGACCGGTATGAGAGAGTGAGAGCGATAAAACCAAATTTCACACACCTGCTCCCCATTCACACCTGAGACCTTGTAACACTAACGAGTCACATGACACTGAGGAGGAGAAATGGCTAATTGGCTCCAATTTGTACATTTTCACTTAGGTGTGTACTCACTTTTGTTGCCAGCGGTTTAGACATGTGTTGAGTTATTTTGAGGGCACAACAAATTTACACTGTTATGCAAGCTATACACTCACTATTTTACGTTGTAGAAAAGTGTCATTTCTTCAGTGTTGTCACATGAAAAGATAGAATAAAATATTTACAAAAAATGTGAGGTGTGTACTCACTTTTGTGAGATACTGTGTGTGTGTGTGTGTGTATATATATATATATATATGACAAAGAAATGATCAGTCTATGTTAATACCCATCCACAACCCGTTTTCAATGCCCTGGCTGTGGGAAGGAGGTTCTCATCCAAGCTTTGACGGTACATGGCCTGCCCATCGTCCCTTTGATGCAGTGAAGTTGTCCTGTGCCCTTAGCAGAAAAACACCCAAAAGCATAATGTTTCCACCTCCATGTTTGACAGAGGGGATGGTGTACTTGGGGTCATGGGCAGCATTCCTCCTCCTCCTTCAAACATGGCGAGTTGAGTTGATGACAAAGAGCTTGATTTTGGTCTCATCTGACCACAACCCAGTTCTCCTCTGAATCATTCAGATGTTCATTAGCAAACTTCAGACGGGCCTGTACATGTGTTTTCTTGAGCAGGTGGACCTTGCGGGCGCTACAGAATTTCAGTCCTTCATGGCATAGTGTTACCAATTGTTTTCTTGGTGACTATGGTCCCAGCTGCCTTGAGATCATTGACAAGATTCTCCCATCCAGTGCTGGGCTGATTCCTCATCGTTTTCACGATCATTGAAACTCTATGAGGTGAGATCTTGCATGGAGCCCCAGACCGAGGGAGATTGACAGTTATTTTGTGTTTCTTCCATTTGTGAATAATCGCACCAACTGTTGTCACCCTCTCACCAAGCTGCTTGGCGATGGTCTTGTAGCCTATTCCAGCCTTATGTAGGTCTACAATCTTGTTGCTGACATCCTTGGACATCCCTTTGGTCTTGGCCATGGTGGAGAGATTGGAATCTGATTGATTGCTTCTGTGGACAGGTGTCTTTTATACAGGCAACAAGCTGAGATTAGGAGCACTCCCTTTAAGAGAGTGCTCCTAATCTCAGCTTGTTACCTATATAGAAGACACATGGGAGCCAGAAATCTTGCTGTATGATAGGGGATCAAATACTTCTTGCACTCATTAAAATGCAAATCAATTTTACTTTTTTTGATATGCATTTTCTGGATTTTTTTGTTGTTGTTCTGTCTCTCACTGTTAAAACAAACCTACCATTAAAATTATAGACTAATAATTAATTTGTTTGTGGTCAAATGTACAATATCAAGGGGGGATCAAATACTTTTTTCCCCTCAATATATATTTATATATATATGTATATATATATATATATATATATATATATATATATATATGTGTATATATATATATATATATGTATGTATATATATGTGTGTATATATATATATATATATATCCAGCTCCCTCATCACCTCCTCTCATACACGACCCCAAGACTTCTCCCGAGCCTCTCCCATCCTCTGGAACTCCCTACCCCAATCAGTCAGAATGTCCCCAAATCTATCCACCTTCAAGCGATCCCTGAAAACTTTTCTCTTCAGGGAAGCCTATCCTGCCACAACCTAACTACTACACTCCTTATTTTCTCAATCAGCTCATCCCCCACAGTTTACTGCCCTTTCGTATCATTCAACCCTCCCTCTTAGATTGTAAGCTCTAACGAGCAGGGCCCCCTGATTCCTCCTGTATTGAATTGTATTGTAATTGTATTGTCTGCCCTAATATTGTAAAGCGCTGCCCAAACTGTTGGCGCTATATAAATCCTGTGTAATAATATATAACATTTGTAATTGTGATGGTCTCTGTTGGTGTTTGTCATATGAACAGTCATTCTTCTCTGCAAATATAGAATTATGCATTAATTTGCAGCTTAGAAAGATATGGTTACTGATGCATGCAAGAAAATCATTTTGAATAGGGTGATCTCTGTGATATTGTGAGCGAGCTTGACACTTACTGCACATTGATATAAATTAGCTATGGAGCCTCACAAGACATCGTAATCCTATAGCAGAAATTACTAATGATATACTAATAATAACCTTGTGACTAGTTGCAGTCATAAATAGGTGCTACTGGTACATTATTTGATTTTTTTTTTTTATCTTTGAAAATGGAGGTATTACTTTTTTTATTGGAGCTGATGCATTAAACCCAGAAAAAAGAAAATGAGTATAAAGCTGAAGTTGTCACTAATGGCAGCCTATCACGTTTCCTTTTTAACCACTTTAAGACCGAGCCTCTTTTTGGAGTTCGGTGTTTACGAGTTAAAACCATTTTTTTTGTTATAAAATAACTTAAAACCCCCAAACATTTTTTTTCTAACACCCTAAAGAATAAAATGGCAGCCGTTGCAAAACTTTGTCACACCGTATATGCGCAGCGGTCTTAAAAAGCGCGATTTAAAAAAAAAAAAAAAAAATCTGTTTTTCGAGTTAAAAAATAAGACTCCAGTAAAGTTTGGCCAATTTCTTTCCATATTGTGAAAGATAAAGTTAAGCCGAGTAAAATGATACCCAACATGTCATGCTTCAAAATTGCGTCCGCTCGCGGAATGGCGACAAAAGTTGCAACTTAAAAATCTCCATTGGCGATGTTTAAAAAATTCTACAGGTTAGCAGTTTTGAGTTAGAGGAGCTTTAGTGCTAAAATTATTGCTCTCGCTCTAACGATCACAGTGATACCTCACGTGTGGTTTCAACAGCATTTTCATATGTGGGTGGGACTTATGCATGCGTTCGCTTCTGCACTCGAGCTCGCGGGGACAGGGCGCTTACATTTTTTTTTTTTTAATTATTTATTTTACTTTTTATTTTTACAGGGTGCTTTTATTCCTATTGCAAGAAATGTAAACATTCCTTGTAATAGAAAAAAGCATGACAGGACCTCTTAAATATGGCATCTGGGTTCAAAAAGGCCTCAGATCTCATTTACAGTAAAATGCAAAAAAATAATAATAATTTGAAAAAAATAACAGTGCAAAAAAGAAAAAAATGGGCCCTTTTAAGAGCATTGGGCAGAAGTGACTTGTGACGTCGCTTCCGCCCTGCCATGGAGCTGAGTGAATGGCTTCAGACACTGGGGGGAGAGGAACCGATCATCTGTGCCGCTGCCGGCGGGTCCGGTAAGTGGCAGAGATGACCGGAAGGGGGGGGGGGGGCAGCACCACTCCCGTCGCTGATAAAATTGGTCTCAGTGCGGATTTGCCATGAGATCACTTTTATCTTGTGCAGAATCGCCGGCTGAAAAAAAAAAAAAAAAACGGGGTTATGGTAGCTATGGTATTCCACTTCAAACGCCGTATAATGATGGCGGGCGGTTTTGAAGTGGTTAAGAAATCATAAAGAACACTTGTACCTGATTGGTTACTCTAGGCAGTAAATTCAATTTTGTGCAGTTTTTGTTTTCTTTAGTTCTAAAATAACACTTCTATTCTACTATTTTCTATTTTCCAACCCCTGAATATTTCAGAACAATGATCTCCAAGGTGCAATTTATGATTTTTTTTTATAGAAAATTCCTTAGGATATTTTAATAAATCCATGCCATTTGGTTGGGTTGAATATAGCTCACAAACTTTGGTTTCCTAAGGGTTATATAAAAGGAGGCAAAGGTGCAAGGAGGTCTAGGTCACACACAGTGAGTGTATCCAGACCACCACCCCAAACAGTCCTGATGATGTTGTTGGGTCTTTTCATACTTGGTATGTGATGTTTTGTCATAGTTCCCTGGTGTCAATGCCTAACCCAACACAACACAACACTATCCTCTGTTTATCGTAACAGAAGAAAATAAAAAGTGAGAAAAATTAGCGGTTTCCCATGGGAACCACTCAGATTACATCTTTCATTGATGGAATTTGATTGGTCTCCATTGGTAACGAGACATTTTTCCACATTTTCTTTCTTTCCTTGGTAGCAGCTCCCTTATGGGAAAGATAAAAGATAAAATTGTTACTAGTTTGTAAATTGTGATTTCAAAACCTTGAAGTGGAGCTAAATCGGAGTTCCGCCTGGGTAGAAAAAAATGAAGCCAGCAGCTACAAATACTATAGCTGCTGATTTTTAATATAAGGACACTTACCTGTCCTGGGAGCCCGCAATGTCGGCACCTGAAGCCAACCCGTCTCCCGGCTCCGGGTGCAGACGCCGGCACCCTTACTAAGGGCTTGCGGCTTCACAACCTGTTTCCTAGTGCGCATGCGCGAGTCATGCTGCGCTTTCTAAATAGTCCCTGCTGTCTTCTGGTACCGGTGTGTCTCCCAGAAGGCAGCGGGAGGAGGGGGGTGGAGGGCAGACATTTGGTAGATCGCTGCACAAGATTGCGGTGATCTTTCCCTGGAAGTGGGAGCGGATACCTAGTTTTGACAGGTATCTGCCCCTCCAAAAGGTGCCAAATGTGGCACAGGAAGGGGGGGGGGGGATCAGATCCGCTGAAGTTCCATTTCTGGGTGGAACTCCTCTTTAAATTATATTTAGGTAACATCTAAGATAAATTAAAAAGGCAGACCCTAGAGCAGAGCCTTTGCACACATTTCTATAAGGGCTACTTGTACATTAGCTCTTGGAATTATTAAGTTGTATCTGACTGTGCATGGGAGAACCAATCATATTCCTGTCTGCTGAAGGAATTAAACTTCTAATTAGCTTTTTTCCCCATTAACCATAAATGTGGGAGAGGGTATGATAAATGACCCCTGCAATGGAAAAGCCCTCACTTGCACTCGAGAATGAGCTGCTATGTAGGATAACAATCTTTTACAGCCACTGTTGGCAGAGCGGTCTTCTGCTGAGGGTGCCATAGAGCCTGCAGAGAGGTAGGTGACCACTAAACAACAATGACAAACAAACAACAAGGGGGTGTTTAATTACTTCCACTGCCACCAATCCTGGGGAGGGGTTTATGACTACCATTGACACCTTTACTTGGGGGTTTTTATTACTCCCACTGACCTCCAATGTAGAGCATTTAATACTCCCACTTACCACTGTTGTGGAATCTTTTTTCACTGCTCTTGACCAATGATGTTACTCTTATTAAACACCAATACCAGGGGCATTTTTTAATCCTACTAACCGATAATGCGGGGGTATTTATTACTCTTACTGACCACAGTTATAGGGACATTTTTTACTGTCACTGACTACTGACGCAGGGGGCTTTTGTATTTCCATTTTTTACTTCCTCTGACTTCAAATGCAGATGCTTTTTTTTTTTGTACTTTAAAACCCTTGTTTTTTGCCTTCCTTGCCTACCTGTAATGTGAAGAAGTTGGATGCCGATATTGCATAGCTCGTATTTACAGCCCTTTCAGAGCTTTGAAGTGTTTTACCACACGTGCATTATTGTGCATTCTGTTCATTCATTAATTTTGAATGGGCTGCCAAAGCACAATGATGGACCAACAAAAATGGGCCTGCACCTTTTTTTACTGCAGTACACCCAGGGGGGTTGATAATGGGGGTTGTGTAGTCAGTAGTGCAGAATCTAGGCTAGTGTAGTCTTTCAACTGTGGGACCAAGATGGGAGCCACAAAGCCACACTTTTCCTGATAATAATGAATGTCAGTCTCGTCCTGTTAGTTTACTGTGTGGCAGACTGGGGGACTCGGGAGAGCTCAGGGTGATGTCATGAGGGAGGGACTTATGAGGCAGCTTCAGTTACCCATTGGCTGAAGGGGCAGCAGGGGGTGGTGCAACCTGTAACCCACAGGGGGCGGCGCAGCCTTCCTCTGCCTCCTCAGCCAATTGGTAAAATGTGTTGTCCATCACTGCAATTAAATGTCCATCCTGCAGACTTCCAGTCAGTGCAGATGTGGGATGGAGCGGTGACACTGATGCAGGGAGAAGCCTGCAGACAAGCTCCTGACCTGAACTGCAAGAAGTGAGGCTCCTCTCCTGCATTGATCGATAAGGCGCGGGAGAAGAGAACATGAAAGCATTTTTCCCTAGTAGCAATGCTAGAAGTGCCTTCTGTACAGTGCATAGCCTGTGCCTCCCCTTTAACAACACTCGTTGTAATGCCACCAATATTCCTATTCTTTTAACAGCACCACAGTAACCTGACAACTGTGCACCTGTGCAGCATAGGTGTTCGCTTACTGTCTCCATGTTAGAAAGGAATATACAGTTGTGCTCATAACTTTGCATACCCTGGCAGAATTTATGATTTCTTGGCCATTTTTCAGAGAATATGAATGATAACACAAAAACATTTCTTTCACTCATGGTTAGTGTTTGGCTGAATCCATTTATTATCAATCAACTGTGTTTACTCTTTTGAAATCATAATGACAACAGAAACTATCCAAATGACTTTGATCAAAAGTTTACATACCCTGGTGATTTTGGCCTGATAACATGCACACAAGTTGACACTAAGGGATATGAATGGATATTAAAGGTAACCATCCTCACTTGTGATCTGTTTGCTTGTAAATAGTGTGTGTGTGTGTGTAAAAGGTCAATGAGTTTCTGGACTCCTGACAGACCCTTGCATCTTTCATCCAGTGCTGCACTGACGTTTCTGGATTCTGAGTCATGGGGAAAGCAAAAGAATTGTCAAAGGATCTGCGGGAAAAGGTAATTGAACTGTATAAAACAGGAAAGAGATATAAAAAAGATAGCCAAGGATTTGAGAATGCCAATCAGCCGTGTTCAAACTCTAATTAAGTGGAAAATTTGTGGTTCTGTTGAAACCAAACCACGGTCAGGTAGACCAACTGAAATTTCAGACACAACTGCCGGGAAAATTGTTTGGGATACAAAGAAAAATCCACAAATAACTTCAGGTGAAATACAGGACTGAAAATGTGGTGTGGCTGTTTCAAGATGCACAGTAAGGAGGCACTTGAAGAAATATGGGCTGCATGGTCGAGTCACCAGAAGAAAGCCATTACTACACAAATGCCACAAAGTATCCCGCTTACAATATGTCAAACAGCACAGAGACAAGCCTCAAACCTTCTGGCATGAAGTCATTTGGAGTGATGAGACCAAAATTGAGCTTTTTGGGCACAACCATAAACGTTAGATTTGGAGAGTCAACAAGGCCTATGAAACGCGAAGGTGAATCGCTGATGTTTTGGAAATGCGTGAGCTACAAAGTTGCAGGGAATTTGGTCAAAATTGATGGCAAGAAGAATGCAGTATCTTATCAAAAAATACTGGATTTACATTTGCATTCATCAGCCAGGAAGCTGCGCATGGGACGTACTAGGACATTCCAGCATGACAATGATCCAAAACACAAGGCCAAGTCGACCTGTCATTGGCTACAGCAGAATAGAAGGTGAAGGTTCTGGAGTGGCCATCTCAGTCTCCTGACCTCAAAATCATTGAGCCACTCTGAGGAGATCTCAAACGTGCAGTTCATGCAAAACAGCCAAAGAATTTCCAGGAACTGGAGGCTTTTTGCCAAGAGGAATGGGCAGCTTTACCATCTGAGAAGATAAAGAGCCTCATCCACGAATACCACAAAAGACTTCAAGCTGTCATTGATGGTATTAAGAACTGGGGTATGTAAACTTTTGATCAGGGTCATTTGGGTAGTTTCTGTTGTCATTATAATTTAAAAAAGAGTAAACACAATTGACTGATAATAAATGGCTTCAGCCAAACACTAACCATAAGTGAAAGAAATGTTTTTGTGTTTACATTCATATTCTCTTAAAAATGTCTAAGAAATCATAAATTCTGCCAGGGTATGTATGAGCACAACTGAAGGTGGCATTACAATGAGTGTTATTGGGCTGGATTTATGCTGGCCAAAGCTCTGAAAAGTGATCCGCGATGTATCACTTTTTTGAGTGCAGTTAAGTGGCTGCTGTAAGTTATTCAGAAGGCAAAATGGCAGTTTATAATGGTGCTAAAGCACCACAACCACAAGCAAGTGTTAGACTCACAGGTGTGGTGACAGTAAGCTGACACCTATGCTGCACAGGTTGTTCTGTTGATTTGAATGGCTGAGTTTGATAGTCAACTTTAAATGCCATGGTAAATTTTTTTGTGTGGATGTGACGCAAAGCTCCACAGTCACAGCATATGACCAGCATGTTCCAGCTATATTTTAGACTTGGGTGTGTGGCCAGGGGGTAGTAAAACTGGGGTTCAGCCATCTGTTTTTACTGTCCCGCGACCATTCATGTGATGACCTTACAGTGAATAACTCAACACCAAGTTCACTATATGGACCCTTTATGTATTTGTACATGTTGATCATACCCCCCCCCCCCTTAATCTCCTCTCCTCAAGAGAGAATAAATTCAGTTCCTTTAATCTTTCCTCATAGCTGAGCTCCCCCATGCTTCTTATCAGTTTGGTTGCCCTTCTCTGCAATTTCTCCAGTTCCCCATATCCTTTTTGTGAACCGATGCCCAAAACTGAACTGCATATTCCAGATGAGGTCTTACTAAGGATTTGTACGGGACAAAATGATATCACTCTCTCTGGAGTCCATCCCTCTCTTAATACAAGCAGGGAATTTGCTCGATTTGGAAATCGCAGCTTGGCATTGCATGCTATTATTAAGCTTATGATCTACCAAAACCCCCAGATCCTTCTCCACCATTGATAACCCCAGTTGTACTCCCCCCTAGCATGTATGATGCATGCATATTCTTAGTCCCCTAGTGCATAACTTTATTTTTCAACATTAAACCTCATTTGCCACATACAGTAGTTGCCCAATTAAACCGTGCATTGGACCTTATTCCACTGCATATAGGGACATTGTGCTGTTTTCCAGCAGCAGGATGGGGACTTCCCATCATGCTCTCAGAACAAAATTGACTCGAGTTGAGCGCTCAGCCATTCACAGAACACCTTGTATTTTATCAACAAATACAAGGCTTCATCTGGTTAACTAAGGTGGGTGGATAATGTCACAATCTCCACCTCAGATAATTAGAGGAAGCTATGTATTCGTTGATAAAATACTAGGCGCACTGTGAATGGCTGAGTGCTCAACCCAACTCAATTTTGTTCTGAGAGCACAACCTGCTGCTGGAATACAGCGTTGCATCCGTCTATGTAGCTGATTCTACATACAGTTTACCCAGCTCTGACAGCGAGCACATCTATTAGTTAAGGAAATAGTTCATGTTTGTTTTTCATTTACAATAGGATAACCATGGCAGCTGTTCTACATGGTAGATTTTTCGGTTTACAGAATAAGAATAATATTCCTCACTGAGCACTGTTGCCAACATATTTAAGGTCTTTGGCAGCCTTAGGGTATTATTAACACAAAGAACATTGCTGCAATATTAAATATTAACATAACTGTAATATCGTCTTCAAAAGAGAAAAGTCAGTATGCCTTGTGGCTGGTGAGGACTGTCTTTGTATTACAATGAGAGCCTTTTAAAGTAATCATGTTTTAGCATTCAGTAAAGCGATAGAGGTTCTCCCACTGGAAAACATAGGAGCCCAGAAGCCATGTATGACATTGCTATTGAAATAGGCAAGCATTTTCACTTTGCATCTTATCGGCATAGGCGTATTTCGTTGTTACCCTGAAATACTCTCTTAATAATATATTAGCACCCCATGTGGCTGAAAGGTTTGACAATGGAGGGTCGGGGCCCAGCCACAAAGTGTGTGTAAATGGATGCACACGGCCCAGCTTAGGATAGCAAGCTGCTTGCAGTGGGGGCACTCAGAAGTAAGGAGGAGTAGCAAGGAGCTCTGGCGGGAAACCTCAAAAGAGGGGGATTGGGGGTTGCTCTGTGCACAGAGCAGGTAAGTATAACATTATTTTTTTAGAAATTGTACCTTTATGACCATAACACAAGCCTGAAAGACCCCACGTATTGCCTTCCAAGGGGTGAAGTCGCGTATGACCGCTCCAATGCTCCATGAGCAAATGTTCAGTATTGTGAATGATTACCATTCCAAATTTGTCAAGATTTGGGAACCATGGATCTCATATGAAATTCCTCTCTTCAACCGGCTTGTTCAGGCCTTATCTGACCCAATGCAAAACTTCTGAGCCTGAGTTTTCTTCCTTGCTTTTTTTACTCTTTCTCTGGATCTTATTTCTCCTCCTTTTCTCTCTTCCACCTTCTTTCTGACACCTCCCAGTGGCGGCTGGTGTATAAGGGGCGCTTGGGCGCCGCCTCCCCGCCGCTGAGAAGGAAAAAAAGAAAGAAAGTCAGCCCGGCCCCCAAGCAGGAGGCGCCGGTATATTGACTTTTCTTTTTCTTTTTTTTTTCCTTGGCTCCTTGCCGTCAGCTGACAGTAAGTAGTGAGCCAATTGGTCAGGCATTAAAGACTTATGTGTGTGCGCTGAACAGGCACACACACATAGTGTGAATGGCTGCCCCCTGAGCCATCAGAGCCAATGACTCTCTGTCATTCGATGCTGTGGGCGGGGCCGGGACTATGGCAGACGTGCTGGCTGCGTGATTAATCACGCAGGCACAGCACTCTGCTCTCTGCATGCCGATCTCTGCAACACTGCCAGCCTGCCTATTATATGGGGTAAGTGCAGGACTTGTTCTGACTTCGGGGGGGGGGCCTGGTGGCTGTATACTGCTATCTGGGACCCTGTATACTGCTATCTGGGACCCTGTATACTGTTATCTGGGGCCCTGTATACTGCTATCTGGGGCCCTGTATACTGCTATCTGGGGCCCTGTATACTGCTATCTAGGACCCTGTATACTGCTATCTGGGACCCTGTATACTGCTATCTGGGACCCTGTATACTGCTATCTGGGGCCCTGTATACTGCTATCTGGAACCCTGTATACTGCTCTCTGGGACTCTGTATACCCGATCTGGGACCCTGTATACTGATATATGGTGATTCTGTATAATTCTAATTGGGACCCTGTATATTGACATATGGTGATTCTGTATTCTGCTGTCTGGGACCCTGTATACTGATATATGGTGATTCTGTATACTGATATATGGTGACTCTGTATACTGCTATCTGGGGCTCTGTATACTGTTATATAGTGGTTCTGTATACTGCCATATGTTGACTCTGTATACTGCCATATGGTGACTCTGTATACTGCTATATGGTGACTCTGTATACTGCTATATGGTTACTCTGTATACTGCTATCCGGTAATGCTGTATACCCTATCTGGTGATGCTGGGCTGTACACTCCTGACACAAGGGGTGGAAACTAAAAGGGGCGGGGTCAAAAAGGAAGGGGGGTCTGGTGCCCCCCCCATCCTAAAATTTTACCAGCCGCCACTGTTGATGGGGAAATCACACTTTATACTATTCCCACAATCAATGAGCTATTGACAATTGTATGTGTGTTGGGATGGATGTGAACGTGGTTGATGTCCGGACCTTTTAATTTTCTTTTTCTTTTTTGTTTTCATTTGTGTTTATTGCGCAATAATACTTTATTTATTCCCTGGTTTATGTTTTTTGAATGGACTTTATCCTGACAATGCTATCATCTTGAAGTGGTGAAGGGAACATGAATTCTTCATGTCTTGCTTTTACAATTTTGAATTTTTCAATAAACTTTTGATATTTTGTTATTTTGTTATGTCCTTTGTATATACCCCGGAGGCTAAGGTTGTGGTTCTTTTTTTGGACAGCCTCGCATGCTGCTCAATTCTTTTTTAGATTAGGGGTGTGTCCTTGACCAGGTTACAATGCTGCTGCTGATGGGGGGTTTGAGGACTGGCTTAACAAAACTGAACCAGGGGAAAATGATTTCCCATAACTATATTCTTATAACATTGTATTGAGCTGCTTTCCTATGGTACAGATTTAATATTAAAATAACATGTTTATATTCTTAGCAGGTTTGCAGTTATCTTTGCTCCGTTTGTAACTGTTATTATTTTGTTCTTTTTAGTAAGAAGTTGGATGGAAAAGTTAAAAGACAAGGTAAGAGTTTTTTCTTTGTTTCCTTTTAATTATTTTAATGGAGGGAAGAATTTCAAATAAGGAACATATTGTTAGAATTAAACAATATCAAGAAGAATCAATGGGAATGATGTCACCATTACCAAATCACTTTGTTATTTTCGGAAAAAAATGCTTCTTCTAAAAGTTTCCTGTCCCCTAAGACCTAAGAAAAAATAATATTGTCTCTGGTCTGGTGAAAGCATTGTTGCAGCCTTTTGTAGCACTTCTAAGCAGGAAGAAAAGCCTGCATATATAATAAGAAAATATGGTTGCCCCAATTTATAATTACAATGCACATAAAGGAGTTTTTAATAAACATTAAAGTGTTACTAAACCCAGGACCCTGCATCCTCTATATCTGGTCTTCCACAGTACACAGAACATGGCAATACAATCATTTTAGTAAATATAAACTGCTAAATACCTTTTCTCATCAGCAGTATATAGTAGTCTTGTGACTTCTATCAGTGTGCGGCTGAGCACTGGTTAAAGCTTGTAGGAGGAAATTTTATTCTCCTCTCATTGTCCTGTGAGCCTGCAGGACCCCTGACGCTCTGTCTGGACAGTGCTGATTGGCCCTCTGTTGATCACATACACCCTCCCATAAAAAAAATCTCTAGTAGTACACACCCAACTGAGCATGTGCAAAGTGCCTCTTAGGGCTCTGTGCTATCAGCAGATAGATTGGGGACATAAAAGGGGAGGATCCGAGAAGACAGGACCAAACAGCCTTTTTACAAAATGCAGAGGCTTAACCCAATTAGGTTCCGCACGGAGTATAACAAACATGCTTTACTGCATATACAAACTGATTTTACTGTTTACGGTTTAGTAACACTTTAATACATAAGACTATTCATGATCTGGTGTCTTTTATATGTATAGCTAAAACATATTTTAGAAATCTGTGGTATTTATATATTTTTTTCTATGGTAAAAGTATGCATGCTGAGTAATATGTAAGTATAAAAATTACAGGTATTTATTACCTCTCATAGAGATACCAGCACTTCTCCCCTCTCCAATAGGAGGCCATAATCTTTGTTTAGGCATTATCTAGCGACATCTACTTCTAATGGCCCATTCACACAGTGCAGTGACTGGCAGTTTTCCTCACTAAAAGACCAGTCACTGCTAGGGGAACATAGAAAATAATTGTTTTCTTGACACTGCAACGCAGCCTGGAAGTGTGGTGCATTGAGCTGCAATAAAATGCAGATGATACGTATTTTATCACAGCGCACTGGATGGCACTGCAGGTCACGCTACAGCAGGACTTTGAATAAAGTTGCCAAAGAATAAAAAGAAAACAGTGCGATGTAGTAAACTTACATCACACTGCCCCCCCACTGTGGCCCCCCTTCCCCATATGACCATCATGCATAGGCGTGCGCACATAGGGTGGCAGGTGTGCTTGGGCACACCCTAATCACCCTGTACTGCCTGGCTGCAGAGAAAGGAACTGGGGAATCTCTGTCCTCAGTCTCTTTCTCTGTCTCAAAAGTGAGACATCAGGAGTGTTTAGACCCATGATATTTCACCAAAGCCCCCCCCCAGCAGGGCTCCTAAATAAAAATGGAAAATAATAATAAAATATAATTTTGTAAAAAATAATAAAAAAACAAAATTGTAAAAATAAAAATCAACTACTGACACCTATCTTTTGTGGTGCACACCCTAATGCAATAGGCTGCGCACACCTATGCCAACATGTAAATCTTGGTGCCTTTTGAATTTCTTGTCTATATTCACAAATGTGTGACACCGATCACCGCCTGCTGCAGTCTCTCACCCTTTTTTACAACACAAGGCACAAAAAAAAGAAAAAGAATGCAAATATGGTCCATTTTAGCATGCCTATGTTAAAGTTTAGCTTCTTTTGTTATTTGATGAATGTCCCAGTTAGCCAGAATATACTTTTCTGTTGTTCTACAACCAAAACCATATGCTATAGCCAGTGCTGCATCCACATTGATCTCCTGAGGTCACATTATGGTGTCTGATGTTTCTTGTGCTCACATGGAGCACAGATACTTGTTTGCTTCTGAGCAATCTAATAAACTCCAATAAACAAGCCATCCAGAGCACACACATCTTGATAATTGAATCCAAATCACCGTACTTACTCCCAGTCACTGACAGCCTATGCTTTATAATTAAACAGTCAGAGACAGCTCAGTTTGGTGCACTGCAGATTAATCTGCATACCTCCCAGCTTGCTGACTAATTCAAATGGACATTGATATAAATGTTCTATTCTGAGACAGAGTGCGTGGTAGGAGCTTGTTACAGTCCAGCCTTGATTGGAGAAATGTATGATTTTTAGACATTTGGCTCTGCAGACGTATTCTGCATCTCGTGTTATCCGTCTATAGTGGGAACCGGCTCACAGCCTTTTAGTGACGGGAAGCGATATCTCAAAGCATTGCTTTGTAAAGTAGACAGAAATGAAAGTGTATCTGTAAACTTTGCCTTTTTTTAGGAAAAATAACAGACTTACTTAAAGGAATAGTATTAAAGAAATGCTGCGCTAAATGACTATTAAAAATCACCAGGTCCAGATGAACTAAACCTCATGAACCATGATAAAGTGCTAATATATATGAAATATTAATCACAAGAATGTAGCAATAAATTCAATATCAATATAAAGTGCAAGTGCAAAAACACAAAAACATGTGGAAATATGAAAACAAGTGAAAAAAGTCTCTTAATAGTCCCAAATGAAAGGTGAGAAAGTGGTAAATCCAGTGTTTATTGGTACATTCTTGTGATTAATATTTCATATATATTAGCACTTTATCATGGTTCATGAGGTTTAGTTCATTTGGACAGGGTGATTTTTATTAGTCATTTAGCGCAGCATTTCATTAATAGTATTTGCATATACTACTGGTCTAGTAGGGTGCTTGCTACTATTTTTTTTCCTTTTGCACATTTAGAATTTTTCCTCTGTTTACTTAAAGAAATATCTAAACTCAAGAACTAAAATGTAATATCTATATTGTAGCTTACCAGTCCTTAGGCCGGCCATACACAAAGCAAATTTCTTTCCTACAATCACGGGTTGCAGAAAAGAAATTTGCTGGATTCCCCCCATCAACACAGACAGTGTTGATGCGGGAATCCCTCCCACCGAGCCATTGTATTCTCCTGGTGGGGGGCGGGAGAAGCCGTCCCGATCTGCAAAAGACAATGATTATTGCTAGCAGCTATAGCAACCACTAGCAATAATAATCGCAAGAGAATTTGGCAGGCTGGTTGTATCCAAGTTGATTGGTCAATCAACTTGGTACATTCAGTCTGCCCATTAACCATTTTAATCTCGTCCGGTTCCTGCTGAACCAGCCAAGAGTTGAACCGTGCATCGGCAGCCTTAGAAGTGGTGGTTGCATTATTTATTTATTTTTTTTAGGCTAAATTATTTTTAGCAAGTACAGAAAATTACTTGTTAATTATGCCAAAAATATACTACATTCTAACATACAATCCCTTACCATTGCTGTATAATCCTGGCTGTGGACACAGTGGTTATCCAACTCCGAGCGGGCGTCAGTATGGGGGGAATCGAGTCATCTATGAGCTGCCTTAATAATGGAGATGCTGAGGAGCAGTCCCAATGAAGGTGTGTGTGTGTATGTGGGGGTGGGCTTACAGCGGAACAAACCCCCCCCCCCTTTGGGAGTTAAGTTTGGCTTTAAGGGGTCTATTTATAAATGTTTTCAGTCAGGAATCACATTTTTCTGATTATGAACACATAATAAATTGACTCCTAAGAGTATACATTTGAAGACAACTTTTGAAGATGTTTCAAACAAAAGGGAGCTGTGTGGAGATGGGGATTAGGCAGAGCACAGTTTTTCGCGCAGCCTGCAAGAGCAGCGATGGCTAGGGGATCGGTACCTAAAATGTAGATATCTTTTAACGGAAATGCATTCATAATACTCATGGCCAAAGTGATAATTTATCAAATTACTGGATTGCTCTAATGTCTGCTTTTTTGGGGGAGTATATTGCCTTTATTTAGGAATTAGGTTTGTTCCAAAGTTTCAATAAATGTCACTTGAAATATAAAATTACAAGGCTAAATTTGCCTTGCTACATTGCCCCATCCCAGGCTTATTTGCTCGTCAGCAGATATTGGCACCCTCTTTGTTTATAGCTGCTAAAAGGACGATTGCCCAGACATGGAAGAAACCTACGGTCTCTTTCCAGGGAGTGAGAGACCGATTGACGGCCATGGTTGACGTATGCCTTCCCTGATCTCTCTTCAGCAAGTGTGGGTCGGCTCTAACTGGTATAAACAATCCCAGATTCTCCCATACTTTTACTTTCTCCTTTACCTCACCTTTATCGTCTTCTTCTCTTACCTCCCTGTTATACTTTTTCTCTTGTCAGGTTTATAAGCCCTCCTTAGTTGTCTATAGCTGCCCAGGACAATTTGGAAAAAAGTTACTAGGATGCCGGTCCTAGCTATTTTTGCACTCTATGATATTAGCCCAAGGCCGGGACAAGGGGTGGGCAGGAGGGACGGCTGCCCTGGGCACAATGGTTTATTGCAGGGATGTGGGTGCCCTGACCCTACCTCTGTGGGAAGGGGGGCTGCACAGTTTGGCATCTTTGCCCTGAGCTCTGGATGGCCTTGTCCCGACACTGGGTTAGCCCCAAGCTATATGTATGTTTCATTTAAGATTTCTGCGCTTGTCTAGATAGGAGGCCTTCCCTCCTTTGTTTATATTGTGTATATGCCGCCAGTCATAGCCCCTGCATGGGCAGACAAGGTGCTTTTGATACAGTTTTTTTTACTGATAAACCTGTAATAAAAATGATTGAACAAGAAATATACAATTACTGCATCTAAATTACTCATATCAGATTAACAAAGTCACCTTTATAGAATTGCCAGGGTGTTTAATTTTTTGGGAAAGCCATTTTGCATATCATGCTCTTATATTTATGGTGTATTACTCCCTTCACTTCTATACTACAGCACAATGGCTCTAATAGCTCATTTGTGACCTCATACAGGCATGTCTTAGGTCATTGTCTGACCTGCTTTATTGCCTATCTATTTTATAATGCAGACAATCAGCAACAAAGTGAAGTCCTATATAAAACTCATTAAGCCACCTACAGACTATAGTTCACCAGACTCAACAATGCTGTCCATTTTGTACGCTTCTTTGGTTTTCACTGATTGTACCCTTTCTTGGTAATATATTTCAATCTATCTCCTCCGTTACCCAGCTTTCCAATTATGAACTGGAATTGCTCCCTAGTATTGATCCATCCCCCGCTTTTGTAAAGTGCAGGCGTCCAGTTTCATTAATCTGCCCTTTTATCATTCCGCCCATTCCAGTCCACATTTGCAGTGAAAACGTTACTGCTTAAAATATATATCAACCCAACCATTAAAATCTCATATAAGCTTTACATGTTAATATAATGTCAAGTCATTTTCAGTATTTCTAAATCTGCAGCTTGATTAAAATACCAGGTGATCCTGCCATAAAGGTTATAGTTCAAGTAGTTCTTGTTCTAGATTGATAACACACTGTGACATGGGCTAGACTGAAAAAGGGAGAAACTGTGTTTTATTGAAAAAAAAACCCCAAAAAGGTTAGATGTTATTCAGTGAGGGCTACATTTACCTTAATAATGGCATTGTGGATTGTAAAAGGTTCAGCTTCATTATGTCTTTGGGACTATGTTACTGCTGTCAAGAGATAAATTAGTAATTGTAACTAATCAGTAGATAAACACTTAGTTTTACAGACTGTTATATAGAAACCATTAGAGCACTCCATCCATGAAATGAAATTGGATTGCTCATTGATTTTGTATTCATAAACTATAGCATAGGTCTTTCAGTTACTGTAGTTCTCTGTAACTATCACTAGACTGAAGAGAAATTCCAACTAGGATAACTTTACAAGTCTATGTGAATATATTCTTGATCTACCACGATGTGATGGATATCCCAAGAGAGTTTGATTCCCGGTGGTAGGTATCGTCTCAACAAATATTTGAACACAATTCCAAAAAGAAGAGGAAAAAGTAATAAAAATAAATAATTTTTATTCACAATCGGACATCTACTGTTCCTAAAATTACAAACATTACAATACAGTTTAAAACCATAGTTTTACAAGTGCTATAGTAAGTAATGATAATAGCTTGTATAGTTCACGCA
The DNA here is from genome assembly GCA_018402905.1 of Glandirana rugosa. NCBI lineage: Eukaryota > Metazoa > Chordata > Amphibia > Anura > Ranidae > Glandirana > Glandirana rugosa. The sequence goes on along the minus strand of BLSH010162242.1, from coordinate 1,080,834 downwards.
TTTTGCAGGTATCCCTGCTTCCTCATGACCTTGTATCTCTGTACACACATAAACAGAGATAATAGCCTTGTACTGAAATCTGAGCAACCAAGATAATATTGATATATAATAGAACTAAAATGCATAAAATATTAAATTAAATATGAACTTTTTCTGAAAGTCTGAAATGTACCTTCTCCTGGTCTTACTGTACAGTGTCTTGAAAAGTATTCATACCCCTTGGAATTTTCCACATTTTTTCATGTTAAAACCAAAAACGTAAATGTATTTTATTGGGATTTTATGTGATAGACCAACACAAAGTGGCACATAATTGTGAAGTGGAAGGAAAATGATAAATGGTTTTCCAATTTTTTTCCAAATAAATATCTGGGAAGTGTGGCGTGCAATTTGCATTCAGCCCCCTTTACTTTGATACTCCTAACTAAAATCTAGCGGAACCACTTGCCTTCAGAAGTCACCTAATTAGTAAATAGAGTCCACCTGTATGTAATTTTATCTCAGTATACATACAGTTGTTCTGTGAAGCCTTCAGAGGTTTGTTAGAGAACCGTAGTGAAAAAACAGCATCGCGAAGGTCAAGGAACACACCAGACAGGTCAGGGATAAAGTTGTGTAGAGGTTTAAAGCGGGGATCAGTTATAAAAAAATATCCCAAGCTTTATGCTTTAAAGAGTATGGCACAACTGCAAACCTACCAAGATATGGCTGTCTACCTAAGCTGACAGGCCGGGCAAGGAGAGCATTGATCAGGGAAGCAGCCAAGAGGCCCATGGTAACTCTGGAGAAGCTGCAGAGATCCACAGCTCAGGTGAGAGAATCTGTCCACAGGGCAACTATTAATCATGCACTCCACAAATCTGGATAGGAAAATTAAGAAGAAGGGGCCTTAACAATTAAATGGATAGTGCCTCACTGTGTCTCTTCCATCTGTGGACATCCTATCCTTAACCATACATTGCAAAAAAAGATATGCTGCTGATAGGGGCCAGAATGCCCTCACAGCTGCAGAAAAGAGGTTCTTGGGACAGGTCAAATAGAGACTAAAGGAGTAAAATACTTGTATTTATTGAAATTGTATAAAGTTAAATAGATAATTCATTCCCTGTTAGGGGAGACATACACCCTGTGAAAAGCGGAAACAATACCCACCCATCCCTAATGTTAAAACCAATATACAACACTCCTTACAGAAAGAACATATCCCGCAAGTCTGGACAAGAAACGAGTGATGTCTGCACAATGTAAAGGGATCAGTGAAAAACGTGAACCCACGTGTAATGCCTGATCCTAGTATACATGTGCAGCCTGTGATTTGCAGCGATGCATAGCCCCAATGGAGATAACAATTGCTCGGTGGTGATGTAAATACAGGTGATTGCACCAGTCCTACTAGGTTGACCTGTAGTGAGGTATAGACAGTAAGATCTCTTTGTAACACACTGGAATTGGCCCCAAATAAGTCCAATATCCTAGACCATCCAAAACAGTTTCTCAGGAAAAAACACTTAAAGTGGATTGCCTGGTGGCTATGGGAACAAGGGAGGATATGCTCTTACCGCAGACCCATGTATATTGGCTCACGTAGGTAAGGACGTTACCGTTGCTGCTGGAAGTAGGTGTTTCCTAGATGGCTGTTGAAGCCCAACTCAACCAAAAACGTTCTTTTTTTCTAGTGTTGGGATTGTAAGACTTTTAAAGGATGTCAGCATTGATGGATAGACAAGAAGAGAGGGGTATGACTGTAAAGCCCATCATACACTGATGGAAATTCAGCCGGGCCAATAGGGACTATCCGAATTTTGATTGTGAGTGAGCTTCCACACTCCACAGAAGTCAGTTATTTTATCAACTTCTGTTGATGGAACATGTTGGAAACATTTTGCCTCGATCAGCAGCTGCAGCCAGTCATCAGTGTATTCCTACCTAGCATGGCGGGGGGTGATAGAATGCCCCAGTGCTGGAAGGCAGTGAAGGAATTCCTCCATTTATCTTATTTGGACCTGGCTGAAAAAATAAAAAACCTTGTATGGCCAGCTTTGACTTGGTTATGAATATTATTAGCCAGGTCCCTGTCCACTTTAACAAGACCCAATTTGATGCTTCTGGTGGGTATTCAGGTGCCCAGCTGTCAAGCAGCCACCCCTTGGTTGAGCACCAGGACACCTTATCTGGGTATCTCCCACCACTTTCCTAGATTCCAAAGCTCTATATCATTGGGCATAAAGTAGGAAGTACATGTCACAATGATTTCCCATTTTTTAAAATCTATTGTTTTTCCTTTATCCTATCATCTTCTGTTTAGTGCTCCTAAAGTCCCAATCTGTTTCTGCATCACCTGGCATCATAAGCTTCAGACAGCAGTTAGAGAAACACAGTAGTCTCAACCATCTGTGGTGTTTGGATCGTGTGCTGTCATGACATTTATAATAACACAATTAAAGGCAAACTAAAGGTTTAAGATGCACCTTATTTGTGAAGCTCAAGTTTATACATGTTAAACAATTTTTACTTTTTATATTAAATTCTTGTTTTACACATGCACTTTTAAAGTGTTACTAAACCCAGAACAGTAAAATCTGTATGTATATACAGAATAGCATGCTTGTTATACTCACTGTGGAACTTAAGGGGTTAATCCTGTGCATTGTGTAAAAAGGCTCTTTGATTCTGTATGGACAGATTCTACCCTACTGCAGGGTCTCTCTTGGCAAGGCCAGATAATACACAGTCAGGGTAGTCTGGCTGCATGTGCTCAGTTTGGTCTCTATTGCTGAAGAGAACATTTCCTTGTTCTCAGAGCTAGCCAGGTCACATGATATTGACATCACACATGTGGGAGTGTATACGGGCTGTAGTGGAAATCTCCTCCTACCTGAACACTCTGCACTGGACAGACCCTGCAGTTTATCATGTGACCGTGGTATACAGAGCAGCCAAAAAGGTATAAAGTGGCAGAATTTTAATGTAAAAAGATGATTTATAAGCTGTGGGCACTGGGGGGGGGGGGGGGGGGAT
>BLSH010162242.1:1067515-1077806 GCA_018402905.1 Glandirana rugosa | reverse complement strand
CAGATAAACTATTTTCATATTACTGGGCTTAGTAACACTTTAACCACTTCCATACTGGGCCAATTCTGGCATTACTCTCCTACATGCAAAATTATTTTTTTTTTTTTTGCTAAAAAATTACTCAGAACCCCCAAACATTATATATACATTATATACAGCGGGGCAAAAAAGTATTTAGTCAGCCACCAATTGTGCAAGTTCTCCTACTTAAAAAGATGAGAGAGGCCTGTAATTTTCATCATAGGTACACTTCAACTGTGAGAGACAGAATGAGAAAAAAAAATCCAGAAAATAACATTGTCTGATTATTAAAGAATTTATTTGCAAATTATGGTGGGAAATAAGTATTTGGTTACCTACAAAAAAGCAAGATTTCTGGCTCTCACAGACCTGTAACTAATTATTTAAGAGGCTCCTGTGTCCTCCACTCGTTACCTGTATTAATGGCACCTGTGTGAACTCGTTATCAGTATAAAAGACACCGGTCCACAACCTCAAACAGTCAGACTCCAAACTCCACTATGTCCAAGACCAAAGAGCTATCAAAGGACACCAGAAACAAAATTGTAGACCTGCACCAGGCTGGGAAGACTGAATCTGCAATAGGTAAGCAGCTTGGTGTGAAGAAATCAACTGTGGGAGCAATTATTAGAAAATGGAAGACATAAAAGACCACTGATAATCTCCCTCGATCTGGGGCTCCATGCAATATCTCACCCCGTGGGGTCAAAATGATCACAAGAACGGTGAGCAAAAATCCCAGAACCACACAGGGGGGGGGGGGGGGGGACCTAGTGAATGACCTGCAGAGAGTTGGGACCAAAGCAACAAAAGCTACCATCAGTAATACACCACGCTGCCAGGGACTCAAATCCTGCAGTGCCAGACGTGTCCCCCTGCTTAAGCCAGTACATCTCCGGGCTCGTCTGAAGTTTGCTAGAGAGCATTTGGATGATCCAGAAGAGGATTGGGAGAATGTCATATGATCAGATGAAACAAAAATATAACTTTTTGGTAAAAACTCAACTTGTCGTGTTTGGAGGAGAAAGAATGCTGAGTTGCATCCAAAGAACACCATACCTACTGTGAAGCATGGGGGTGGAAACATCATGCTTTGGGGCTGTTTTTCTGCAAAGGGACCAGAACGAGTGATCCGTGTAAAGGACAGAATGAATGGGGCCATGTATCGTGAGATTATCGTGAGAGAGGAGTAAAAACCTCCTTCCATCAGCAAGGGCATTGAAGATGAAATGTGGCTGGGTCTTTCAGCATGACAAGGATCCCAAACATCGCTCGGGCAACGCAGGAGTGGCTTCGTAAGAAGCATTTCAAGGTCCTGCAGTGGCCTAGCCAGTCTCCAGATCTCAACCCCATAGAAAATCTTTGGAGGGAGTTGAAAATCCGTGTTGCCCAGCGACAGCCCCAAAACATCACTGCTCTAGAGGAGATCTGCATGGAGGAATGGGCCAAACTACCAGCAACCGTGTGTAAAAACCTTGTGGAGACTTACAGAAAATGTATATATCAAAGTATTGAGATGAACTTTTGTTATTGACCAAATACTTATTTTCCACCATAATTTGCAAATAAATTCTTTAAAAATCAGACAATGTGATTTTCTGGATTTTTTTTTCTCATTCTGTCTCTCATAGTTGAATTGTACCTATGATGAAAATTACGGGCATCTCTCATCATTTTAAGTGGGAGAACTTGCACAATTGGTGGCTGACTAAATACTTTTTTGCCCCACTGTATATTTTTAGCAGAGACCCTAGGGAATAAAATAGTAGTCGTTGCAATTTTTTTATGTCACGCGGTATTTGTGCAGGAATTTTTCAAACGCAATTTCTTTGGGAAAAAGACACTTTCATGAATTAAAAAAAAAACACTAAAGTTAGCCTTTTTTTGTATAAAGTGAAAGATATTACGCAAAGTAAATAAATATATAATATGTCACACTTTAAAATTGCGCACACTCGTGGAATGACGGTATGTAAAAAATCTCCACAGATTTACAAATCTCCATGCTTTACACATTTTACCTGTTTAGAGTAACATAGGAGGCCTTGCACTAGAATTAATGCTCTCACTCTGTTTGTGGCGATACCTCACATGTGTGGTTTGAACGCTGTTGACATATGTGGGCGCGACCTATGTATGCATTCGTTCTGTGTGCGAGCGCAAGAGGACGGACGCGCTTTTACATTTTTTTTTTATTGTTTTATTATTTGTTTTTATTTATGTTATTGTTTATTTTATTTTTACACTTTCCCTTTTCATTTTTTTTAAATTACTTTTATTCTTATTACAAGGAATGTAAACATCCCTTGTAATAGGATTAGGGCATGACAGACCCTCTTTACAGAGAGATCCGGGTCTACAAGTCCCCAGATCACTCCTCTATGTTGAAAAGCCTGAGACCAAAATAGAAAAACGATTTCAGGCTTCCAAGCATAAAAAAACGGCAGCGTTTACATGTGCCGGAAGTGACGTCATGATGTCACTTCTGGCCTCTGAGGGTCATAAAGATGGTTGGGGACCATCTGATCAGCGGTCAGCTCTATGGTAAACCGCCGCTGCTGGCGGTTTTATTCTCTGGCACCCGGGCACACGGGCGAGCCGTGAGAAGCCGCTATGAGGGCTTTTACTTTGCAGTGAATGACCTGCTGAAAAAAAGATACCTGAATGATGCCTGCAGCTGCAGGCATCATTCAGATATCTCCACTCAGAGTCCAGGATGTCATATAACGTCCTACGGACAGAAGGTGGTTCATATGGGGTATGCCCATGACACAGGATTTACAAACCAATATACTGTTTGCCTTCAGATAGGCCCTCTCTCATTGAAACTCTAAGGAGAGCAGGGCATTGGAGGGAGAGTGAGAAGTCACTCCTCTGGCTCAATTCATTGTGTGTGTAAATTAGAGCTTGAGCTATTGAGTGCTAAACACAACAGGCTTTCCTGGCACAGCAGTTTAGCATAGATTGAACACAACTCAGCAGCTTGAAATTAAAACACTGCTACTCTGTCTGCCTTTAGGCAATCCTTGAAAACAAATTTCTTCAGGATAGCCTATCCTGCCTCTACCTAACTACTGTACTTTCACTTTAATCTCTCACAATAAATGCCCTTGTAGGCTATAAGGAGCAGAGCCCACCTAAGCATGCCGTATTGGAATGGATTGTAATTGTATTTTCTCCCTTTATTTTTAGAGCACTGTGTAAACTATTGGCATTGTACTGTATATATCCAGAAAAATCATTTCTGATCATCACAAAGGACCTACCGTATGTTAAAATCTCCTAGAAACTGTTTATTAGGGTAATTTTCTTTACTTTGACATTTGTTAACCCAAAACATTTAAAATGATTGCTGCATGCCCGGAGAGATTGACTTCTATAATGCATAGATCACCATTTCATCTCATGAGCTATTCTCAGTGAACCGGTTCAGTGTGGCAGGAGCATTGCGTGTCCTAAGCGCTTGGGGAGGAGATTTTGCTATGTCTGGTGAAGAGCAGTCTGAATATTTTTGTATCACTCCAGATCCCCTGAGCAAAGAGCAAGGGCTCTGCAAGGAGATAGAAGCATGTGTCCCTTGCAAGAATCCTATCAGTGTCAAAAATGACATCAGACTCTTCAAGGTTAACAGATTTTGTACCCTGGAGAGCCACTGCAGCCGTCTTTAACTCCTTCACACCTCAGTAAGAGCTGCTTCTGACAGCTGCCTCACCTTGGCCATCCGGATCCCTTTCCTGCACACGTACAATCTCTCTCCTGTAAAGGCAATCTCTCATAAAGGAGGATTCCCTGAATTACATACTGTCTACTAGTTCTCAGATAGTAAAGCTGAAACTCTTGTCTCTGTGCAGATCTTCTTTCAGAGGAACCTAAGCTACAATGCACAATTATGTAACATTGCAATGCATTATCAGAAGTGTGGAAACAGATTGTAGGCAGTTGGCAGGGCAGTCGATGTCAAACTAAATTTGATCCTTGAACCCTGACACTCAAGTGGAAGAGCCAGACTTAGTGTATATCAAGCCCAAAAAACTTTTTTTTTCTTTTGTTTTGGATAGGATGGTGGATGGTTAGGACTGTCAAGTTTATGCTGCTATTTGGAGTTCATTCACACTTATTGCGTTGCTGGCACACATGAAATTGCAAGCTTTCCTGCAATGCACAAAAACACGCTTCTCTTTTACAGATGCGCAGCATTGTCATTCATTTTTAATGGCACCCCCACGCATCTTGCGCACTTATTCATGCATGCCAACATGTATGGCATCGCAGTACAATGGTGTCCTACTGACATTTAACAAGGCAGAAAGTGAAAGGAACTCTCCAACTACAACACAGATAGAAATAATTTCTCCCAAGAACAGGGCAAGGCTAGAACCATATCATATATATACAGTCAGGTCCATAAATATTGTGACATCGACACAATTCTAATCTTTTTGGCTCTATACACCACCACAGTGGATTTGGAATGAAACGAACAAGATGTGCTTTAACTGCAGACTTTCAGCTTTAATTTGAGGGTATCTACATCCAAATCAGGTGAACTGTGTAGGAATTACAACAGTTTGTATATGTGCCTCCCACTTTTTAAGGCACAAGAGTAATGGGACAGATTAACAATCATAAATCAAACTTTCACTTTTTAATACTTGGTTGCAAATCCTTTGCAGTCAATTACAGCCTGAAGTCTGGAATGCATAGACATCACCAGGCACTGGGTTTCATCCCTGGTGATGCTCTACCAGGCCTCTACTGCAACTGTCTTCTTCCTGTTTGTTCTTGGGGCCTTTTCCCTTCAGTTTTGTCTTCAGCAAGTGAAATGCATGCTCAATCGGATTCAGGTCAGGTGATTGACTTGGCCATTGCATAACATTTCACTTCTTTCCCTTAAACTCTTTGGTTGCTTTCGCCGTATGCTTTGGTTCATTGTCCATCTGCACTGTGAAGTGCCGTCCAATGAGTTCGGAAGCATTTGGCTGAATATGAGCAGATAATATTGCCTGAAACACTTCAGAATTCATCCTGCTGCTTTTGTCAGCAGTCACATTATCAATGAACACAAGAGAACCAGTTCCATTGGCAGCCATACATGCCCACGACATGTCACTACCACCACCATGCTTCACTGATGAAGTGGCATGCTTTGGCTCATGAGCAGTTCCTTTACTTCTCCATACTCTTCTCTTCCCATCACTCTGGTACAAGTTGATCTTGGTCTCATCTGTCCATAGGATGATGTTCCAGAACTGTGAAGCCTTTTTTACATGTTGTTTGGCAAACTCTAATCTGGCCTTCTTGTTTTTGAGGCTCACCAATGGTTTACATCTTGTGGTGAACCCTCTGTATTCACTCTGGTGAATACAGAGGGTTCTCTTGATTGTTGACTTTGACACACATACACCTACCTCCTGGAGAGTGTTCTTGATCTGACCAACTGTTGTGAAGGGTGTTTTCTTCATCAGGGAAAGAATTTTTCGGTCATCCACCACAGTTGTTTTCCGTGGTCTTGTTGCTGAGCTCACCGGTGCGTTCTTTCTTTTTAAGGATGTTCCAAACAGTTGATTTGGCCACGCCTAATGTTTTTGCTATCTCTCTGATGGGTTTGTTTTTTCACCCTAATGATGGCTTTCTTCACTGATCGTGACAGCTCTTTGGATCTCATATTGAGAGTTGACAGCAACAGATTCCAAATACAAATAGCACACTTGAAATGAACACTGGACCTTTTATCTGCTCCTTGTAAATGGGATAATGAGGGAATAACACACACCTGGCCATGGAACAGCTGAGCAGCTAATTGTCCCATTACTTTTGGTCCCTTAAAAAGTGGGAGGCACATATACAAACTGTTGTAATTCCTACACCGTTCACCTCATTTGGATGTAAATACCCTCAAATTAAAGCTGAAAGTCTGCAGTTAAAACACATCTTGTTCGTTTCAAATCCATTGTGGAGGTGTATAGAGCCAAAAAGATTAGAATTGTCGATGTCCCAATATTTATGGACCTAACTGTATGACTATACTTGGAAGAATGAAAACGTGCATGCTAATGTGCAGGAATGGACCATGACATACATGTGCATGCGTGGAAAGGCCCACTGATTTTGGCATTAAGCGGCCTATTTAAACCAGAGGCCTGCTTATTATCATTGCTGGGTGGTCTTCTTTACATTGTGATTTGTGTTTCTGAAAGCCTGCTTGATCCAGTTACTGACCCAGCTCTATCTGAATCTCCTTTGGATTCCCCTGCTTGTGTCTGGCACTGATTAATGTTACTGGCCCTAGCCTGGACTTTTGACTAAGGTTCTGCCTGCTGATTTTGTACTTCTCTGCCATCATGTTGCTGACCCCTGCTGGTCTCTGACCTGGAATCTGAACAAAGGGCATACGTTCTCCATAGCCTTACCTATGGATGCGCTGTGTGAGGAGGTGGTTTCCCTCACTGAAACAGTCAAGGGCCTCCAAGATGGCTACTTCCAGCTGGAAGGAAGACTGGAATCTCTGGCCAGGTCCAAACTGACACCTCTGATGTCTCCACCACCAACAATCTCCTCTCCAGCAATCACTACCCAAACACGCGCAGTTGTGGTTCTGCCACCTGAACCCGAGGTTCCCATACAAGGGTTCTCTGGAGACCATAGCAAGTTTTCAGCTTTCAAGAATGCCTCCCAGCTATATTTAATGCTACAGCCTTGCACCTTTGCAGTAGAAAGTATCAAAGTGGGGATCGTTATCACTGTCCAAAGGGGATGTTACCTAAATTTTCCACTCCTTCCACTGCTCCAGTTCCTTCATTGTTTCCTGCATAATCTGATATTCCAGAACCTATGCAACTGGGCCTCTTCCGATCCCTATTATCTCCAAAGGATAAGTCACAATGCCATCAGAACGACCTGTGCCTGCACTGTGGAGTAGTCCGTCATTACGCAAGCACCTGCCCTAACAAGACCAGGAAGTCTCATCCTCCATTACGTGACTCATTTTCTCACCAAAAATCTGCTCACATTGCTCTTCCTGTTTCACTGCAGCTTTGAGGAGAAATGCTCCGGGACCAGGCTATAATTGATTCTGTTGCCTGTAGTTGCTTCATTGACCATGCTTTTGCCAAACACCACATTCCTCTGAAGCCCAAACAACAAAGACTCTCTGTACAGTTGGCTGATAGTTCCCGTATTAAATCGGGGCATATTACACATGAAAACAGAAAAGCTGTTAAGACTTCCACAGATGACAAGCCAATATTTCTTTCATCAAATGTGAATGCTATATTTATTCATCACTACCAAATAGCAGTTTCCAATAGTCCACACTCAGAGGCGCCCTCTACTTTTTTCTGTTTTCACACACTAGGTTTACTCAGGACCTGTATTGGGGAGCTGCCTCTTCCCTCCAAATGTTGATCTTTTTAACTGTTTACCCCATTTTCATCCCTCACGTACACCCTGCTGCATTACTGGTCTAGTTACATAGTTAGGTTGAAAAATGACACAAGTCCATCTAGTTCAACCAATAAAAAAAAGGAAAAAGTATATATGACCATACAAACCCATATACACAATCCTTAGTACCCAGTTATGTTATTTACATTAAGGAAAGAATCCTTTTTTAACCACCTCGCGTCCACGCCATAGCCGAATGACGGCTACAGCACGGCTCTAAAATCCAGGGAGGCCGTCAATAGACGTCCTCTACTTCGGCTTGCGGTGCATGCTCCCGCCGGCACTGGCGGTGCGCGCACGCATGCCCATGGGTTGGGCAGACCCGATGTCTGCCGGTCACCCGCGATATCCTCACACAGAGCCGGAACGGGGAACCACCGATGTAAACACAGCAGTTTCCCATTCTGTGAGGGGGGGGGGGGGGGGCGTGCCAGATCTACTAATCCCTGTCACTGGGAGCAGTTAGATCTTTCATGCCCCTGCCCACCCCGCCCCCCCACAGTTAGAACACACCCAGGGAACACAGTTAACCCCTTCACTGCCCCCTGCAGGTTAACCCCTTCACTGCCAATGACATTTATACAGTAATCGGTGGACATTTAAATTTCTGATCGCTGTATAAATGTCATTGGTCCCAAAAAAGTGTCAGAAACGTCCGACATGTCGGCTGCAATATCGCAGTCCCGATAAAAATCACAGATCGCCGCCATCACCAGTAAAAAAGTAAAAATAAATAAAAACGCCATAAACCAATGTCAATAGTTTGTAGATGCGATTACTTTTGCGCAACCCAATCAATATACGCCGATTGATGTATACATATTTTTTTTTGGATATTTATTATAGTAAAAAATATTGTTCTTTTTTCAAAATCGTCGCTCTTTATTTGTTTATAGCGCAAAAAATAAAAATCGCTGAGGTGATCAAATACCACCAAAAGAAAGCACTATTTGTGGGAAAAAAGGACGCCAATTTTGTTTGGGTACAACACCGCCTGGCCGCGCAATTGTCATTCGAATACTGACAGTGATGAAAACTGAAAATTGGTCTGGGAAGGAGGGGGATTTAAGTGCCCAGTAAGGAAGTGGTTAAAGCAGTCTACTGAGCTGGCCAGAACCACCTCTGGAGGGAGTCTATTCCACATTTTCGCAGCTCTAAATGTAAAGAAACCTTTCCGTATTTGGAGATTAAATATTTTTTCCTCCAGACGTAAACAGTGCCTCTTGTCCTCTGTGATGACCTTAAAGTGAATAACTCAACACCAAATTCACAGTAGCGCCATATTTTTTTTCCTACCCTATTACACACAAGACTCAGCCTTTGCCTGCTGTCCTTTTTCTGGAATACCAAGAACTGCTCTGCCTTGACATTATTTCCTCTCCACTGTTTCCAATCATCCTGGGCATGCCATGGCGACAAACCCACAACTCCGAAATTAATTGGACTACCGGTGGGGTTATTTTTAAGTCCACATACTGTATTCAGAACTGTCTTAAATCCCCACATCATGCATCTTCATATGCTGCCTGAGCACAGAATCTGAAGTGCACAAGGTGATTCCTTTAGTATATCACAAGTTCTTGGATGTATTTGACAAACAAAAGACAGACATTCTTCCTCTCCACCGTACTTATGACTGCCCTATAGAAGTGTTACTTGGGGACAGAATCTTCTTGCTCTCCAAGCTTGAACTTGTGGCACTTAAGGAATATATTGAGGTGAACCTTAAGGGGTTTATACATTCCTCCACTTCCCCAGCTGGTATGGGAATATTCTTCATAGAGAAAAAGAATTATTCCCTTTGCCCATGTGTGGATTACAGAGAGTTGAATTAAATCTTACTTAAAAACCACTACTCTCCCCTCTGATCCCAGAACTGTTCCAGAGATTCCGTTCCACAAATGTCTTTACAAAACTAGATCTGCGCAGTGCTTAAAACCTGTTCCGGATTTGAAAGGGCGATGAGTGAAAAAACGATTTCTGAACAAGATCTTTTGACTTTGTAATGCTCCAGCCACATTTCAGAATTTTGTCAATTACATTTTCAGGGACATTCTGGTCTTATTCACGATTGGCTACCTGAATGACATTCTTACAGTGGTTAAAAGCATTGATGTAAATCCACCACAGACTGGTTTTAGAAAAAAGTGCACCTTTTTGAGTGACCCAGACCTTAACCCTGTAGAGATGCTATAGAATGACCGCAAGAGAGCCATTCACACCAGACATCCTACAAATCTGTGACTTGTAGCAGTTTTGTAAAGAGCAATGGTCAAAAATTCCTCCTGAACGTTGTGCAGATCGAATACAGGAATACTGAATGTGCTTGCTTGACGTCTTTGCTGCCAAAGAAAGTTTAGAGTGGTAGCCGATGGTGAGGAGGAATTTAAAATAGAGGCTATCTTGGACTGCAGGAAACAGAGGAGTCAAGTCCAGTACCTAATTAAGTAGAAAAGATACTGGCCAAAAGAAAATTCCTGGGAACCTGAAACAAACCTTCATGCTAAGCAACTGGTGAAATCTTTTTTTCTGTACCCATCCTGAAAACATGGCGCAGTTAGGCATCTGGAGGCTGCCCTTAATTAGGGAGCAGAGATTCCTGAATCTAAGGCCAGGCCATGCTCACTTTGCACATGCTCATAGTCATGAGCATAGATGTTCTCTTGCTCATACTCTTGAGCATAGATGTGTGGTTGTAAATGGGGTTCACTCAGAGCAGAGACCAGTCACTAGTGGGGTACCACAAGGCTCTGTACTGGGTCCTGTTCTATTTAACCTATATGTAAGTGATATAACTATATCCAATTTATCTTGTCCTGGGTCATGT
>BLSH010162242.1:1013092-1034847 GCA_018402905.1 Glandirana rugosa | reverse complement strand
TTTGTTTTTACACTCATCTGAACACTACCCTGACCATTTGAAACCTCGAGGCAGAGGAATACCTCCATGAACAGGACAAACGAAGGACTAGGTGACGTCTCAGCCCCACTTTACCTCCCCCCTTGGAGGTCCACCTAGGAGTCCCCGGAGGAAGAGGAAAGTGTGACGCGTCCTGGATACCACCTAGACACAATATTTACATAAGGCGTGAATATTGCACCTTTCTGGTAAGCCTCCAATCCGGAGGGGATCACCCCAACCTCCAACGGATTTTTTCTTTCACTATTCCCGGAGAACACATTTATTGTTTAAAGAACACGATTGCACTCGATTTCAGACTGTTTAAATTAACGCTTTTCCCATATCACGGACATTGAACTATCCCAAGGATTTTTGCACCAACGTTATATTTATTATCACAATCTCAGATCTTGATATACCTCTTCATTTGTTTTATTCTCACATCATTGTGATTCACCACATCATTGTGATCCACCACTGGCCACTGAAGGAAGATTTGCATCCCTCCACTGGTCACCCACCCCTTCCTTTTTTCTGATTTCTTTTTTTAATATCCACACTAGGTAGCAGACCGATATAAGTTATATAAGCTTTTATAGCTTTACCAGGTACCTAGTGGACATTTAGGGGTGTATACACTCGACAAGAGCCATCATATCTACTTGTTTATTCATTTATCTATTATATTACTTATTTTCAATATATAGGTCCATATATATTTGGACACGGGCACAACTTTCATATTCTTGGCTCTTTATACTACCAGATCTGGAACCCATGGACATTACCAAAGACTGGGTTTCCTCCTTTCTGATGCTTTGCCAGGCTCTAACTTCAGCTGTGTTCAGTTGTTCTTTTTAGGTCTTTCTGCCTTTAGTTTTGCCTGAAGTGCATGCTCAGTTGTGTTGAGATCAGGTGATTGATTCGACCATTGCAGATTATTCCACTTCTCTTTCTTCAAAAGCTCCTGGGTTGCTTTTGCAGTGTTTTGAATCATTGTCCATCTGTACTGTGAAGCGCTATCCAATAAACTTTGCTGCATTTGGTTGAATCTGGGCTGACAGTATATCTCTAAACACTGCAGAATTCATCCGGCTGCTTCTGTCTTCTGTCACATCATCAATAAACACCAATAACCCAGTGCCACTGGAAGCCATGCATGCCCATGCCACCATACTGCCTCCACCATGTTTTACAGATGACATTGTGTGCTTTGGATCATGAGCTGTCCCAAGCCTTCTCCACACTTTTTTCTTCCCATCATTCTGGTACAGATTAATCTTAGTTTAATCTGTCCAAAGAATGCTTTTCCTGAACTAGTCTGGCTTTTTTAGATGTTTTTTGGCAAAGACTAATCTGGCTTTTCTATTCAGGCTTATGAATGGTTTGCACCTTGTGGTGAACCCCTCTGTATTTGCTCTTGTGAAGTCTTCTCTTGATTGTAGACTTTGACAATGATACATCCACCTCCTTGACAGTGTCCTTCACTTGCCTGGATGTTGTTAATGGGCTTTTCTTTACCATAGAGAGGATCCTGCGATCATCCACCACTGTTGTCTTCCATGAACGTCCATGCCTTTTTATGTTGCTGAGCTCACCAGTGCTTTCTTCTTTCCTCGGAATGTACCAAACTGTTTGGGCACTCCTAATGTTGCTGCTATCTCTTTGATGGATTTGTTTAGTTTTTGAAGCCTTATAATGACCGGTTTCACTTGCATGGACAGCTCCTATGAACGTATGATGTAGGTTCACAGCAAAAGATTCCAAATGCAAATACCACACTTAGAATCAACTCTAGACCTTTTACAGCTTAATTGATGCAGAAATAATGAAGGAGTAGCCCACACCTGGCCATGAAACCGCTTTTGATTCAGTTGTCCAATTACTTTTGGTCCCTTGAAATTTTCTTAAGAGCTCTAATTCCTAAACCCTTCCTTCGAGGTGGATGTACATACTCTCAAATTAAACCTGAGAGTGTGCACTTTCAGCACATATTATATAACTATAGGTTGAATATGTTTTGGTAAATACCTGAAAAACTAAAATTGTGCCTGTGTCCAAATATATATGGACCTAACTGTGTATGGTTGCTGTTTTACCAGCTAAAGGATTTGTAAGTCTGCCTATTAATTCCTAACATTTAAAAAATCTTGATGGATAGCAAAGCCAGCTTGGAGACCTGAGTTCAGTTATAACCTAGTTACAACTAGGTTTTGTCCCAGCACCCAGCCTGTGACTGACTGCACAGTGAATGGAGAAGTAGCTCACTGATGAGCTTATTGATTTGTCACTCTGCTCTATCTTCTTATTAGCATGCTCCCTGTCATCACATGGGTACTGCAGCACACTTGATTGGCTCCCTGTGCTGCTTTTCCCTTTCAGTCTAAGCTCTGCTGTACAGCGGCTGGTATCAAGTCCCATTTAAGTACACTAGTTTCTTTGAAAAAAAAAGTTTTTATTTAATAAGCTGTTTTTTAATCTAACCAAAGTTTAGCTGCATTGTGGGTTTTTTTATGTTACTTTGTTTTGACAGGCTTTCTAATAGGAAAACTTGTAGTCCTAAACATAATACATGGAAAACACTGTACATTCCCTATAAAGCCTAGCACTGTATGTGAATTGTGAATAATTGCTGGCTATGACAGCCGGTCCCTGTGGTTTGATCCTTCAGTTCCCTGTGTTGACTGTGGCAGCTTCCACTTGCTATTGTGACATTTCTGCAGCAAAGTTGATAAGTTGTGGGCTTATTTTTGTAGTCGTGCTCTATCCGGCCTTTTATTTTTATTTTATTTATTTATATATATTTTTATTTAATATTTATTTCTGCTTTATTGAGAATGCAACAATCAGAGTTCAAGCAAGCAACATTCCGAATATGGGTGAAGTACAATAGATAGTTGGCAAAACCAATTGACATATGTAGTGTATACTTTGATGAAGAGTATTTTACTTCTATAAGAATAATATTCCAAAAGAAGAGAAAACAAGGAGAAATGGGATAATATTGGGGCGGTGGGGAGGGTAGAAGGTAGGGAGGGAATAGGGAGGATAACCATGGGATTGAAGAAAAAGAGCTAGTGTAATTGAGCATATTGAATATTTGTAATTAAGGCCAATAAGTAAAAGGTTCAAACTGATGATGGGTGGGAGCAATCATCAAACAGTGGACATGCCAGGACAGTACTAAATGGGCTAAATAGGTTAATGAGAACAAAGAAAGTTGGTAATTGTAGTGAGAAGGTATACAGGTTATGTGTCTGGAGTTTGTTCATTGGACACTGAGGAATTTTCACACTGGTGATGTATCCAAGATGGCCAGATCTCATAACATTTGTCATATGCTCAGCCTCCATAATGGTATTGACCCTTTCAATCCATTCAGCAATGGTTGGGGCCTCTTCCATAGGGTTAGAATAAGACTTTAGCAGCATTAAGATGATGTGGTAATACAAAATAAATAAAACATTTCTTATAACATTTTACAGGCCTTGTTGTGGAATAGGTACTCTGAGACACTGAGGGGATGTCTAAGAGAGAGGAGCCTAGTAGTGAGTATAAAAGAAGGAAACAACCACAAGTTCTGCACACTATCAAGACCAGACAGTCACTATGATAGAAGCAGTCTCAGGTCTATGACTAAGCCCATGGGCAGGGCAAACCACAATGATGGCATGGCCTGGACAGATTTGGGCTGAGGCTGCTTCTGCTATAGTGACTGTCAGGTCCTGATAGTATGTGGCACTCGGGGTTGTTTCCTTCTTTCATACTGTATGCATCTGAGCCAATACGGGCTCTCCCCAATCTGCACCTTTAGCATGAGTCACTGGACCAGGACACACAGGAACCTCGAGTGGCACCCTTATTTTGTTCATGGTCTAGTAGTCCGCTTTTGTGTGTCTTTATCTTGTTACAAAACTGGGAGAGAACAGGGGACAGTCCCAACAAATGAAAGTAGATACCTTTCTGACAACAACTTCTCCAGCAGAGGTCTGAAATGCAGGTACATAATTTTAGGTTTAGTAGAGACTTGATATCATCAGGTCATCAATTTATTACAAGATTCTCTGTTAGTTCTTGCGTTAAGAAAAGATATGTGAAACAGTTTGAGTATGCTGCCCATTTGGTGGGGAGAGAAGGTACATCCAAGTTCTTGTTTCCAGAACCTAAGATAATACAGTTCACATTCTAAAGAAGAACGTGGAGCAAGTTGTACATCTCTGAGAGTATATGTTAAGGCTTCACATCTGCTATATAGAGGGTTTCAAACAGGGGCTGACTTGCAGCTTTTGGCCTGGGGGCAAGTACAACCCAAAGGCCCATGGTGCAGCGACTTGCCCCACCCCCCGCTCTCCCTCTTCCCTGCCTTCCATCCCAGGCTGAAGCTCTGCTCCAGGTACTCTCTGCTCACCAGATGGGTCAGACTGGACAATGCCTGCCAGGGTGGATAAAAATCAATGATTTTTTTTTTTTTAAATTTAAAAAATCTGATTTTTTTTTACATTTTTTTATTTAAATTGGATTTTTTTCTCTGCTCTGCAAACTGTGAGATAACATGCACTGCATTGATGCAGTCACACAATTTCACAGTAACCATGAGATGAAACAAAGTTCAGGAATACTCCTTTATCCCATTGTTTTGCAAATCTATGTACACTACAAACCGTATAACTGATTCAGTTCTGATATCACTGTTTTACTAACCTGACAGCTTATTATTCTAAATAGGAAACCTTCATTTTGTTTGCAAATATTAACGATTCTAACTACCAGCAATAATAAGTCCTTATGTTTAAGAGCACCTGTCATTTAAGATCCATCATGGCACTCACCTGCTGCCGCCACGTCCTTCACCTTGTTGTGTCACTGCCGCATCACCAGCTATCCCATTAAAGTGAATGTGAGTCAACAGCGGGTCAGAGGAGGAGCCGCTGTGGGACAGAGATGACAGTTGCTCTTTAAAAATTATGATTTAAATCAAGCCTTTTTACTAGTGATTTAAATCAAATCCACCCTGGGTTCAACACACTAAAAACATACCTGGCCTGAATTTGGCCAGCACAGTCCACCACAACAAGTGCATTGCCTTGTTTTAAAATAAATCTGCCCTGATGCCTGCTGCACCGACTCCGGGTTCCTGAACTGCAGAGGGTGGTCGGGAGCTGCAGGGGAGAGCCAGAGCAGCTCAGTTGGGGCTGGCCAGGGCAGGAGAGCCACTGGTGGGGCACGGAGCCGGCCTCTGCTTGGGCACATCATACACCACCCATGCCAGAGAGGCGGCCTGTGCTCTGTCCTCTTCCTCATCCTCATCCCACGCTCGGTGGGCATTTTTTACTCCTCTTCACCGGGAAGTCTTTAGGCTTTTCTGCGGTGGAAGTGGTATGGCCATTTTACGGAGCATCAGAGCGCCCCGAGGGGCAAGGGCCCAGTCAACCCCTGGTTTCAAAGAAGGATCGTAAATTAATGGATCTCGTGTGTGCGAGAGATTCGGTAAAAACATTTAGAAATTGTTTATATCTCTAATAATCCATTGTAGAAACCTCTGTCTCAGGTCATTCAGGGACTGAAGCTTGAGAAATCAAGACTGTCTATGTTTCAGGCCTTTATTTGATTGCTTTATTTTAACTCTGTTCAGCTAGAATCATTTAACTGAATGTCATTATTTCATTATTCATTACAATATTGCTTTATTATAATTATAAAGTATGAATGTATATGTAAGGTTTCATCTGTGCAACTGAGCAGTGCTGGGCTTATATGATAAGGCACAAAAAATAAGTGCAGTAACCCATAGCAGCCAGTCGGCAATTATCCTTTTGTTGCTGTGCATGATCTATGGTTATTTGATCTGGATTCAGTTTGAGTGAGTTCAAAATCCATCAAAGATGCTTTTCAAACTGTTGTCAGAATCAAACAACAAATATCTGGGTGGTTTAAACCACAAAGGAAATCTAATGGTAGAAAAATAAGAGCTGTTATTGCTAACTAGTTTTTGAAGGTGCATACCGTACTCTGGAGATGTTGTCCTTATCCTTGCTTCACTGCTTACTGAGCGGCTAACCTGGAACCATAATCTGCATAATCGGTATCCGGATGCACAATATGGGCCAGTGGCTCGCTGGCATTAAAAAAGGGTGAAGGATCACAGCCCTGTAGCATGCAATCATCAAAAATAATGGCTGCTTTTATAATTTTTTTCTTTACAGGTGCAATTTGCAAAAGTGATAATAGGCTATTATTTTCTCAATAAATGCAAAGTGTTTCTTATCATATGAGGTGACATCACCACCCATATTTTCCCCTAGTCTAATCATCAAACGCTTTGTGTTCCTTGAGAGAATGCAAAGTAATCTGTGAATGGTGCCCCTACCTCCTGAGTTCGTAATGCAGCAGGCAGCCACAAGGGGCCCAAAAGCTATTGGAGATCACTGTAATAGTGGTGTTTGTTACAGTGATTGCCAGCTTCCAGGGGGATCACATGGGTATGGTACCAACATAGTTACATTGGTCCAAACTGGAACAATGTAACTGTGTACAAATTGCCATGCCTAAACTTCAACGTTACCTACTTTTTAAAATTTAATTTAAAATCTTCTGAAACATGAATTTGGTGAAGGGTTCCTTTGCATTAATGACAGAATTATATAATTTACCCAGTACGACGGTATTTCTTTTTTTTTTTTAAGTCAAAACTTATTTTTATTGATTACATGAAGTGATCGTATATCAGTCAAGGGATACAATCAAATATGTCTTATACCGTATTTAATTAAAGAACACATTGCAACACACTGCATATCATTTAAAATTCTTTATTTTAACCTGCCTTTGGATGCAGCCAGCATTCGGTATTACGATAGTAAGTTAAAAGTAATAATTTTTTGTCTACTATTGGATATTGGTTATCCAGTTGTCTTGTGGCTTTCAAAATAAAAGAAACATAAAGGGAAAAAAAAATAAAAATAACTTCTCAGAGCATCTCCAACCCCCACCCCCCACCCAAACCAATCACATGTGTAGAAGCCTATCAAGAACCAGCCTAGGTGGAGTTAGGCTTGGATAGCCAGGCCTGCCATATTAGATCAAATTGATGGCCTGCGTTTCTGTGACGGTACTCTAGCTGTTCCCTCATAAGGAGTGTATTGACATATGTGATCCACTGCTTTCCATGGTAGATACCATCCAATATCTCGCTATTAATTTTCTAGCTAGATACAGTAGTCTAGTGATCATGAAGTATGCTCCACTCTATATCAATCGCACTCAACAGGTTTCAGTGGCATGGGTATTTGTATCAGGTTGGAGATATATTTCAAAAACCTCGGCCCAGTAGCGCTGGAGCTTTGGACACCGCCATATCATATGAATGAAATCCCCGTTATGCACTTTGCATTTGGGGCACAGGGGAGAGTCCCTGTGTCCCCATGTATGCAACTGCTCAGGCGTCCTATAGGCCCTATGTATAATAAATAACTGTGAGAGCCTATGTGAGGCTGAGACGGAGACAGCCGGGATCGACTCCAGAGCCATATCTCACTGTTCTCTATCTATGTCCCCAATGTCATTGACCCATTTGGCTCTGCTTTTAAAGGAAGCATGATCTTTCATAGCAGTTAACAATATGGCATAAGCTTTAGATATCAATCCTTTGCGATCATTTGTCTGTAATATCTCAAGCAGCAGAGGAGAGTCAGACACCCTAATTGGTAGTGTTTGTGCCTGCGTTTTGTAGTGCATGCCTAAGTTGGAGGTATTGATAAAACCCTCTTGTGGGTAGTGAAAATTCTTCACATAATTGGGCATATGTTTTCAGAGTATTTCCTGTGGACACTTGCTGGAAGAACCAAATCCCCTTTCTCTTACGTTCACTGACAGACGCAGACCTTCTTTGACAAGTGGGTTATATGCACATCCTACCAGGAGTAGACCTAGGCAAATAGAAAGAAAGCAAGCTGACTCCTCCCAGGGGGCCGTCCTCTCTCTCACATATAACCCCCCTGCTGTGCATAGCATATCAGTTTTATTATGCCTAGTGCAAGGAGTTAGACCTGGTTCCCTTATGGGATCTGCGGTTCCACATTTTTTTGCTGCTTTTTGCTTTTCTCAAGCTATCTGATGAAGAACTGCTATCAAGAAGCTGGCTGGGGCATAGAAGATATCCAGAATCCTGAACTCTCCCCAGCGCGGCCGACCGATGCGAGCTACCCTTAGCTTTGGCGGGGTCCGCGGCATCCTACCCGTTCCGTGCGGGTGGCCAGTGGGTGATCCCCACTTGCGCCCAGTGACCGGACTCTGTTCCCGTCCAGGGGCCTTTGGCCTGCAGCATCCCTCTCTGGCAGTGGGAGGAAGGTCTGCAACCGGGTGGCTACCCGCTACGCCCGTCGGATTGGTGAATGACCCCCTCTAGGGGAGTGGAGGGGGGGCTGGGCGTATTTTAGCGTTTTAGGCCGGCCAGTGGAGGGTTTCTTCTATGGCTCAGGTCATCCCTGGGTGTCCGCACTCCCCGCCTACACCCCCCTCCCCCGCATCGCACCCCGCGCTTCCGAGTCGCCATGCGGCGATCCGCCGCCATTTTGCCGTAGCCGCGGCCATTTTGTTAGTGATTTTAGCCTCTAGTGACGAACGGCGGCCATTTTGCCGTAGTCGCGGCCTGGATTACAGGCTTTTGGCCTCTTGTGACAGCTCGGCGGCCATTTTGGATGTCAGGGAAGAAAAAAGTGCCAGGGAAGAAAAACGTGCGGCTAAGCCGATGCTTCCTCTTTCACTCTGTGACAGCGTGGATGGCACAGGCGGCACAGGCTCTCTGACTGGCGGTCACTAAGCACTCCTACTGGAACGCAGCGCTTGAGAGGCAACTAACAGCAAGTATAGCTGGGCTCTCTCTGGGGTGCTGGCAGCGGTTGGTGCAGTCCTCCTGGGTGTCCTTCCATGTTGATCTGTGGGGCAGTGGTGGGGCTGCATTGCGGGGGCGTCAGGGCTTTTCTGCCTGTCAGTATCGGTGGCGCAATGGCGGCTGAACCTGAGGGTCCTTCCAAGGAGGAGCCAGTGGAAGCGCAACCTGCGCTGGGGACTTTGGTGTCCCTGGACCAGTTGAGATCAGTATTTGGGGAAATTTTTCCCCGGGAGGTGGCATGCCGTGCTAAGGGGGCCCCTAAAAAACGTCCCCCCTCCTCCACCTTCATCGGGGGAGGATTCTGAACGGAAGGTGGCCTCGGTGGTCAAGGGGACCCCCGTGGAGCTTTCAGAGGGTGAGCTGGGGCTCTCGGATGGCGAGGAAGACCAGGGGGCTTCTGTAGCGTGCGAGAAGGCGCTGGTGGTCGCACTGATTGCTAATATTTGTGCGTCCTTGCGACTGGACCAAGCAGGGGAGTCGCAGGAGACTGCATACGTTTGTGGGTCTGCTAAGCCACCTAGGTCTCCTAGGGCTTACCCTTATGATCAATTCTTTGACCATTTGGTCTATAAGGAATGGCAGCGTCCGCAGAATTCCTTCGCCCTGCCCAAACGTTTTGCTGTACGCTACCCATTTGAGGATAGTTTTGTGAAGAAGTGGGCATCCCCCGCAGTGAACCCTTCGGTGGGTCGTCTGAATAAGGCAACTACCATCCCCTTGGAGGGGTCTCCCTCTTTTAAGGATCCGGCCGACAGGCGGATGGAGGCAGTGTCCAAAGCGCTGTTCTTGTTGGCGGGGTCAGCCATGAGACCAGCTCTGGGGTCAGCTATGGCGGCGCAATCTCTTACTGAGTGTGCGACTGAGTTGAGCTGTGGGAGGTCGATTGAGGCATCGCAGCGAGCAGAGCATCTGATAGAGGGTCTTCGGTACCTGTGTGACGCAGCTTTGGACCTGCTTCCCATGTTGTCTAAAATGTCTGTTTTCACAGTCATTATCAGACGGGGGCTGTGGTTACGCTCTTGGTCAGGGGACCACGCGTCTAAGAAGGGTCTCACGGATCTCCCGTTTCAGGGCGGTCGACTCTTTGGGGCGCAGTTGGATGAAATCATTAAGGATTTCACTGGCGGGAAGAGTACTTTTCTCCCGGAGCCCAGGCGGTGGGAGTTCCGCCGTAAGCAGGGTCCTACTTCTTCGGGTCAGAAGAGGTTTTTTCGTGCGCCCGGTGCAGCGGGCAAGGGCTCAAGGCCCGGCAAGTCTGCCTCGGGGTCCGGTAAACGGCCCTGGCAGCGCAAGAGCGAAAAGGCGGAGGATAAGTCCGCCACCACATTCTCGGGTGGGGGGACGTCTTCTGGAGTTCGCAGACAGGTGGACTGCCCGCATTTCCGACCGGTGGGTGCAGGAAGTGGTGTCCTCTGGGTACAGGATAGAGTTCAGCACTCTACCCCCAGACAGGTTATTCCCATCGAACTTGAGACTCCCTCAGGGGCATCGGGAGGCTCTCCTAGAGGCGGTTCAGTTGCTCTCCGGTCAAGGGGTAATTGTGCCGGTACCTCCGCTGGAAAGGTTCTGCGGCTTCTAGTCAAATCTTTTCGTGGTACCCAAAAAGGGTGGAGTCAGGCCAGTTCTGGACCTAAAAGCGCTAAACCACTTTGTGAAAGCGTGAAAGTTCAGAATGGAATCTGTCCGTTCGGTCGTGGCTGCCCTGCACCAAAGGGACTTCATGGCATCTCTGGATATCAGGGACGCCTACCTCCATGTTCCCATTTGTCTCCGGCACCAGCGCTTCCTGCGCTTTGCGGTGGGAGATCTTCATTACCAATTTGTGGCAATTCCCTTCGGTCTGGCCTTGGCTCCTCGGGTGTTCACCAAGCTGGTGGCCCCGGTGCTGGCGCTGTTGAGGCAGAGAGGCATCGCGGTGGTAGCTTACCTCGACGACTTACTCCTGAGAGCCGAGTCTGCTTCGGCTCTGGAGGAGAACGTGGCTATCACCATGGCCTCATTGAAAGACTTCAGTTGGTTGATCAACATGCAGAAGTCGACGTTGACCTCCCGTCCTGTCGCCTGGAATATCTGGGTCTAATTCTGGACACGGAGCAGGCGAAGGTGTTCTTACCTCCGGCCAAGTTGCTGACTCTGCAAGCAGCGGTGCGAACCCTGCTGTCACGCCAGTGGTCCTCCTTACGGTTCTGTATGCAGGTGTTGGGGCTCATGGTCTCAGCCTTCGAGGCGATACCTTACGCCCAGAGTCGCACTCGGCTCCTACAGCGAGCGATTCTGTCACGATGGGACAAGTCTCCGCTGTCCCTGGACCAGCTGATCAGATTGGATCATCAGACCAGAGGATCCTTGGCCTGGTGGCTTCGGGCCCCGGCCCTAACATTGGGGAAGTCCTTCCTCCCCCTGAATTGGTCGATAGTCCCGACGGACGCCAGCCTATCGGGCTGGGGAGGGGTCCTGGGGCAATTATCTGCTCAGGGCCATTGGTCAGCGCAGGAATCCCGCCTTCTGATCAATGTACTGGAGTTGAGGGCGATCAGGCTTTGCCGCTCCCACTGGACGGTAAGGCTGCGCGGCCTCCCGGTTCGGGTTCAGTCGGACAACGCCACGGCCATGGCGTATGTGAACCATCAGGGCGGAAAAAGGAGCTCGGCAGCGGCTGCAGAAGCGGCTCTCATTCTGAGATGGGCAGAACTTCACGTGCCGGCAATCTCCGCCATTTACATTCCGGGCGTAAAAAATTGGCAGGCGGACTTTCTCAGTCGCCAGACGCTGGATCAGGGGGAATGGTCCCTGCATCCAGAGGTGTTCCGCCAGATTTGCCACAAGTGGGGCACGCCAGACGTGGACCTCATGGCGTCCAGGTTAAATTACAAGGTGCAGACCTTCGTGTGCAGGACAAGGGACCCGCTGGCGGCCGACACGGACGCGTTGGTAGCGCCTTGGGATCGGTATCGGCTCCTGTACGCCTTCCCTCCTATCAAGCTTCTACCATGGCTACTGCGCAGAATAGAAGCGGAGGGGATTCCGACAATCCTTGTGGCTCCGGATTGGCCTCGGCACCCTTGGTACGCCGACGTGGTGTGAATGGTGACAGATGTTCCCTGGCGTCTTCCGCTGCGCGAAGATTTGCTGTCTCAGGGACCCATCTTGCACCCTGCTTTACCCTCGCTGGCTTCGACGGCTTGGCTATTGAGTCCCAGGTGTTGTGGGATAGGGGTGTCGCTGACTCCGTGATCCCTACCATGCTTAAAGCACGCAAGTGTACTTCGCGCAAGATTTATCATCGCACCTGGAAGGCCTATATTGCCTGGTGTGAGGTGGGGGGGGTGGAACCCCCGCTCTTACATGGCGTCCAGGGTCCTGGCTTTTTTGCAGCAGGACCTGGATAAAAAATTGGCATTGAGTAACCTCAAGGGTCAGATTTCAGCTCTGGCGATTCTTTTTCAGCGGCCTTTAGCGTCACATTCTTTGATTCGTATATTTGTACAGGGTGTTCGCCATGTGGCTCCTCAGATTCGGTCACCCTTGGCGCCGCGGGATTTGAATTTGGTGCTTTCTGTTCTGCAGAAACCATCATATGAGAAGATCAGGGATATTCCCTTACAATTGCTGTTGCAGAAAGTGGCTTTCTTGGTGGCCATTACATCCGCTAGGCGGGTGTCTGAGTTGGCAGTGTTGTCCTGCAAGTCTCCTTACCTAGTCCTTCACAAGGACAATGCGGTCTTGCGCCCTTCTCCTTCGTTTCTACCGAAGGTGGTCTCTTCTTTTCACATTAATGAAGATATTGTTCTTCCTTCCTTATGTCTGCGCCCGTCGCATCCCAAAGAATTTGAGTTAAATTCTTTGGATGTTGTGAGGGCGTTGCGGGTGTACTTGGAGGCTACAGCTTCTTTTTGGAGGTCTGATGCGTTGTTTGTGCTGACGGATGGTCCGCGCAAGGGATTGGCGGCCTCGTCGGCTACTGTTTCCCGTTGGATCAGACAGACCGTGACCCATGCGTATACTGTTCGGGGCATAGTCCCCCCCTTTTCCGTTCACGGCTCATTCCACCAGGGCAGTTAGCACTTCCTGGGCTTTCAGACACCAGGCTTCGGTGTCACAGGTGTGCAAGGCGGCTACTTGGGCCTCGGTGCACACGTTTACTACGTTTTACAAAGTTGATATTTCAGCATCTGCGGATGCTGCCTTTGACCGCAAAGTTTTGCAGGCGGCAGTGTAGGCGCGGCTGGCGCCTCCTGAGAGGACTCTGTTGGGTACAGTTGTTATTGTTTACCCACCCCTCTTAACTGACACAGCTATGGGACATCCCACTTGTCAAAGAAGGGCTGCGTCTGTCAGTGAACGTAAGAGAAAAAGGGATTTTATTAAAACTTACCGTAAAATCCTTTTCTCTGAGTTCACTGACAGACGCAGCACCCACCCCTCTGTGTTGGGTTTGTACGGCTTGTTAGGAACTGATATGCTATGCACAGCAGGGGGGTTATATGTGAGAGAGAGGACGGCCCCCTGGGAGGGGTCAGCTTGCTTTCTTTCTATTTTCCTAGGTCTACTCTTGGTAGGATGTGCATATAACCCACTTGTCAAAGAAGGGCTGCGTCTGTCAGTGAACTCAGAGAAAAGGATTTTACGGTAAGTTTTAATAAAATCCCTTTTTTGTTTACAGTTATTAAATCCTTCAAGTTTGTCTAATTCAGGGTAATTTGGGTTATTCCACAATGGTGTAAAAACCAGTGGACCCCTAATTGATAAAGTGTCCCTTATTCCCCCCCCCCACATCTTTTTCAGGACCGCTGTTGGGGCCGACTGAGGTATTTCTACATGGGAACTAGCTTTCAGGGATAGGTTAGTCATAGTTACCAATTGTACAATGGGGTCTGTATTGTCATCCTGTCCCCATCCAGCTAACTGCTGTAATTGAGAGGCCAGGAAGTACATTTTGGTATGGGAAACAGCAAGTCCCCCCCGATCTTTACCATATTGTAAAGTGTTTAAACTAATTCTGGCCCTTTTCCTTTTCCAAATAAGATCCCACATCTGGGAATCTATTCGTTTGAACCATTCATTAGGGACCCACATGGGGGAATTATGGAGGATGTGTAAGAGTTGCGGTGCCCAAATCATTTTAATTAGATTCACTCTCTCCACCACCGACAGGGGCAGCTTACACGAGCTAAGACCCTTATCCCTTGGTCTATCCAGCAAGGGTCCCAGGTTTGCTTGTAAATATGTGGAGGGGTCAGGAGATACCATCACCCCCAGATACTGAAAGGAATTTGCTACGGCAATCTGGTCGGCTACTGCCAGCAGTGGAGTTGTTAATGGATCAAGGGTCAGTAAAATGGATTTGGACCAATTACAGGCACTCCCCGGGTTACAAACAAGATAGGATCTGCAGGTTTGTTCTTAAGTTTAATTTGTTTGTAAGTTGGAACAGGTACATTTTTTAAGTGCAGCTTCAGCCAAAAAAACTATTTTTAAGCTTTTTGGATAGCATAGTGAAGGGTTAACACCCCTGTAATGTTTGTTTTGCTGTCTAGGTTTCTATTCAGAAGATTCCCCCTCACTTCCTGTCCCAATGATAACTGGATTTTGAAATTTTTGAGTTGTGGAAACAAACCTTGGTGATAAAGTATCAGTGGAGACACCTTTTTCCCATAATAACTCTTACAGGAGTGAATTTCTCTTGCTAGGGGGAGATTTCCTCCCACTTCCTGTTGTCTACCTCCGTTTGTAAGTAGGAGTCGTTTGTAAGTCAGATGTTTCTAACTAGGGGACCACCTGTAATGGTAAAGCCTGAAAATTTACCAAAGTCCGTAATAATTTTTATCAGTGTTTGCAATAAGTCAGCAGTATCCCCCAGATATAATAAGGCATCATCCACATATAATGATATTTTCTCCTCCATGCATCCCTTGCGGAATCCTATTATAGAGGGTGAGTTGCGGATCATTATAGATAGGGGTTCCACTGCCAGGGCAAACAATAGAGCCCCCTGATGGGTGCCCCTATGCAGGGACAAGGATGGAGAAAGGGCATTGTTGATACGGAGTCTGGCTTTAGGCGTTGAATTGAGGATTTTTACCCAATTGGTAAACTTATCCCCCAACCCAAACCTGGGTAGAATCTGCCAGAGGTAGAGCCATTCCACACTTTCAAAAGCCTTAGCGGCATCTAATGACAGGAAGGCCCTTCTTCCAGGATTAGTCACAGGAATCCGCAGATTCAGAAACAAATGTAGAATATTCTCGGCTGTAGAGCGTGTGGGGATAAACCCAGATTGGTCTTTGTGTATTAATTTGCCAATAGCTGCGGACAATCTGGTGGCCAGGACCCGGGCCAGCAGCTTCACATCAGTGTTTAGGAGGGAGATGGGTCGGTATAAGTCTAGCAGAAGCCTATTTTTTCCCGGCTTAGGGAGTACAACTATAATGGCCTCTTGCATACTAGGTGGTAAATGACCCGTTTCAGCTGCCTCTGTCAAGGCCTCCAAAAGTGGTGGGAGAAGCATACCACTGTATCTAGAATACACCTCTGCTGGGAGACCATCCGAGCCTGAGGACTTATGGTTAGGGGCCTTAGCTAGGGCTTCCAGCAATTCCTCCATTGTAACTGGGGAATCTGCCTCAGAGATCTGTGGGAAGGAACAGCTTTGTAGGGAAAAACATCAACTCAGCCGATGTGTTATAATCCTGGCACATATATAATTCTTCGTAAAAGTGGTGAAAGACATTTACTATGTCAGAGTTATGCGTGCATAATTCTCCAGATTCAGATTGGATAGCCGAGATTGTGCAAGAATCCCGCTGTTCCCTAGCTACCATGGCCAGAAAATGGCCTGTGTTCTCCCCCTCCTCGAAGTAACCCTGTTGCAGAAAGTATCTCCTCTTCACGACAGTATTTCTATTGGGTTCATTACACCATAGTGATTGACAGCGATGGGAAGTCCCACCATGTCTCATCTATAATAAAGGACTCCTGTGATTATCTGGTACAGCAGTTGGACTGGAGACTGTAGGGGCATATCAGGGCCGGGCTCAGCTCTCCCTTCTCGGAGCAAGCTGCTTGGCTGAGGTTTAATTGCCAGTCTCAGCTTCCACTCTGTCTCATTTGATGACCATATCCTGCCTAGTTAAGCCAGCTCTGCTGCTATATAAATGTGTTGGATCAGATCGCAGATGCCTTCACCTTGGTCAGCATCCCTGGATTAATCTCTGTTGTGTTTTCCTGTGAAAGACTTTGCCTGTTTTGCGTTCCCTTCTGGTTCTTGGATTCAAGACATGATTCAGATGTGTCCTCAGCTCATGTAAATCATTTCAATCATCTCATGCACAAACATGATACACAGTTGATTCTATAGGTTTATTTTCCACTCCATGGTGCATTACACCATATTATGAACTAAAAAAATATGACTTTATTATTTTTTGATCATGATATGCAATCTTGATTATTCCTGATAATCAGTGTGGATTACGATGAGGAAGGGTTCTCTTTAGATTTGGTCAGGATTGCCCACTGTAGAACATCTGCATGTCAACTGCTGATAAGAAAGTATGCTGGGGATTGTAATTCGTCAATGTCCAGTGCTGTGCAGATGGCACAATAAATATCGCTGTATTTGAGTTGTGTAATGTATTGCCCCTCTGCTTACTAGGTTTACTAGGATTGCTATTGCTTTACAGCCAGGAAAATAATCCTGAATATTTATACCTTCTGTTTGCCATGCAGGCCGGGTACATGTCTGGGATGCTGGTACCGGTGGGAGTTGGCATAGCTGGAGCACTTCTTATCCTCGGAGCTCTGTACAGCATAAAGATTATGAATCGCCGCAGGAGAAATGGTTTCAAACGGCATAAAAGAAAGGTAAGAGGCAGCTTGCACTATTCATTCATTATTAAGGTTAGTCCAGTCTCTTTGTAACCTTGACAAAGAAAGATCTTTTACTAAAAAATGTAGTTAAATGTTTAGCTAGCCCAGGAAAAACTAAAGCTCACCACACATGTTACACTCTAATTGTAGATGACCATACACTTTACAATCTCCTTTAGATCTAGCATCAACTATGTAGTACAAGGGGCCACCAGACTGGATACAAACAAGAAGCATTGCTTAGGTGTGTCCTCACATTATACATCATTTGTAAATTATAAAGTTCATTGTACAAAGGATGTACTGTCAGATTGAGGCGTGTGGTGGCCCTAAACAATCCTGTCACCTAACAATCTGCAAACGAGGAGGGTTATAAATGCTTTGCAATCTGCTTGTTTGTTTCAGTTCAGGTTTTGATGTTTTTCAAACCCAACTCCAGTCATTTTCCAGCTGTTTTTGGATATAGTGGGGGTGAGTAAGAACATCCCAGGTTTTTAATTGGTGGCTTTGTCCCTTTTGAGATTTGATCTCACTTCTCGATAGAGAAATTCATGAGAAATCTCTACAGTGTGAGCCAAGACAACAAAAATGTTTATTTTTTTTAGAAGAGTGAGAAAGGTTAGAACTTTTCTCAGGTTTTTATTGTCTGAGCCTTCCTGTCGTGGTGACCCCAATTGTCCTTATACTTTGTTCTGGTGTCACAGCAAAAAAAAAAAAGAGAGGGATGTCCTCCAATAGGGTCACAGACAGCAATATATACCTGATAGAAGTTCAGTCTTTCCTCACTCTTTTTAAAAAGTAAAACCAAACGTATAATGGTTTATTGGTTTATGACTCTTAACCCTTTCATGCCTATGCCTATTTCTGACATTTGTTGCTTACAAGATAAAATCTGTATTTTTTGCTAGAAAATTACTTAGAACCCTGAAACATATATATATTTTTAGCAGAGACCCTAGAGAATAAAATGGCGATCGTTACAAATTTTTTATGTCACACAGTATTTGCACAGCGGTCTTTTAAGCGCGATTTTTTTGGAAAAAACACACTTTCATGCATTAAAAAAAACAAAAGAGTAAAGTTAGCCCAATTTTTTGTATAGTGTGAAAGATGATGTTACGCCGACAAAATAGATACCTAACATGTCATGCTTTGAAATTGCACACACTCGTGGAATGGCGACAAACTACATTACTTAAAAACCGTCATAGGTGACGCTTTAAAAAAATTTAACAGTTACCAGGTTAGAGTTACAGAGGAGGTCCTTTGCTATAATTATTGCTCTCACTCTGGCGATCGCGGCAATACCTCATATGTGTGAATTGAACACCGTTTACATTTGTGGGCGTGACTTAAGTAAGCATTCTCAGTTGTGTGAGTACTCCTTAAGTAATTCACACTCAGGGCAGGTCCTACCACCTTTCTGAAAATGATCTGCTGTGGATTGCTTTTTCAGAGGCAGTTAATAGCTGGTTTACAGGCATTTGGGAGACATCACTGCCACCTCCTGCACACGTATGTTTCTATCCCCGGGGGATTTTTTCTATCCCATTGACGATTTCACACTGAACTACCTAGCTGCAACCACCATTTTTGGCACACAGTTGCAGCAAGGTTCCATTTATTTCAGTGGTCAGAGTTGACAGGCCAAGTTAAAACTAGTGCACTGTGACAATGTAAATAGGTCTCAACCAACGTCATGCTCACACCCATGTAAATTTCTCTTACGTTCACTGACAGACGCAGCCCTTCATTGACAAGTGGGGTTTATGCACATCCTACCAGGAGTAGACTAGGGAAATAGAAAAAAAGCAAGCTGACCCCTCCCGGGGGGCCGTCCTCACTCCAGCATATAACCCCCCTGCTCTGCATAGCATATCAGTTTTATTATGCCTAGTGCAAGGAGTTAGACCTGGTTCCCTGCTGGGACCTGCGGTTCCACAGATCATTTCTTCTTTGGGCTTTCAAGCTATCTGATAGAAGATTGCTATCAAGTAGCCGGCTGGGGCATAGAGGATATCCCAAATCCTGAACTTTCCCCAGCGCGGCCGACTGATGCAAGCTACCCTTAGCCCTGGCGGGGTCCGCCACATCGTACCCGTTCCGTGCGGGTGGCCAGTGGGTGATCCCCACTTGCGCCCCGTGACCGGACTCTGCTCCCGTCCAGGGGCCCTTGGCCTGCAGCACCCCTCTCCAACAGATGGGAGGAAGGTCTGCAGCCGGATGGCTACCCGCTACGCCCGTCGCATTGGTGAGTGACCCCCCTCTCTCCCCCCCTAGGGGCGGGGGGGGGGGGGGGGCTGGGCGTTTTTAGTGGATTAGGCCGGCCGGTGGAGGGTTTCTAGGGCTTTAGGTCCCCCTGGGTGTCCTTGCTCTGGTTCACTCCCTCCTACACCCCTCTCTTCACCCGCACCGCACCCCGTGCTTTAAAACCACCATGCGGCGATCTGCCGCCATTTTGCCATAGCCGCGGCCATTTTGTGGGCTATTTTGCCCTCTAGTGACGGACTGGCAGCCATTTTGCCGTAGTTGCGGCCTGTGTAACAGGCTTTGGCCTCTTGTGACCGCTCGGCGGCCATTTTGGATGTGCCTGGGGATAAAAACGTGCAGCTGATGCCGATGCTTCCTCTTTCACTCTGGACAGCGTGGATGGCACAGGGCGGCGCAGGCTCCTGACTGGCGGTCATTGCACTCCTACTGGTACACAGCGCTTGAGGGGCAATCACACAGTAAGTATAGCTGAGCTCTCCC
Organism: Glandirana rugosa; assembly: GCA_018402905.1. Lineage (NCBI taxonomy): Eukaryota > Metazoa > Chordata > Amphibia > Anura > Ranidae > Glandirana > Glandirana rugosa. Next base: position 1,015,316 of record BLSH010162242.1, on the reverse strand, counting down.
TGGGGTGCTGGTAGCGGTGGGTGCAGTCCTCCTGGGTGTTTCCTGGTGGATCTGTGGGGCAGTGGTGGGGTTGCATTGTGGGGGTGTCAGGGCTTTTTTGCCTGTCAGTGTCCGGTGCCGCAATGGCAGCTGAACCTGCGGGTCCCTCCAAGAAGGAGTCGGTGGAAGCGCAACCTGCGCTGGGGACACTGGTTCCCCTGGACCAGCTAAGATCCGTATTGGGGAAATTTTTTCCCTGGGAGGTACCATGCTAAAAAACGTCCACCTCCACCTTCATCGGGCGAGGAGTCTGAACCGGAAGTGGCCCCCATGGAGCTCTCAGGTGGTGAACTGGAGCCCTCGGACGGTGAGGAAGACCAGGGGGCCTCAGTAGCACGTGAGAGGGCGCTGGTGGCCGTCCTGATCGCCAATATTCATACGTCCTTGCGACTGGACCATGCCGGGGAGTCGCAGGAGACTGCATACGTTTGTGGGTCTTTTAAGCCGCCTAGGTCCCCTAGGGCTTACCCCTATTATCAATTCTTTGACCAGCTGGTCTATAAGGAATGGCAGCGTCTGCAGAATTCCTTTTCCTTGGCCAAACGTTTCGCTGTACGCTATCCCTTTGAGGATAGTTTTGTGAAGAAGTGGGCATCCCCCGCAGTGGACCCTCCCGTGGCTCGCCTGAATAAGGCAACGACCATCCCCTTGGAGGGGTCCCCCTCTTTTAAGGATCCAGCCGATAGGCGGACGGAGGCAGTGTCCAAGGCACTGTTTTTGTTGGCGGAGTCGGCCATGACACCAGCCCTGGCGTCAGCCATGGCGGCGCAATCCCTTACCGAGTGTGCGACTGAGTTGCACAATGAGTTGAGCTGCCGGAGCTGGCTTGAGGCGTCACAGCGAGCAGACCCTCTGATACAGGGTCTTCGGTACCTCTGTGACGCAGCTTTGGACCTGCTTTCCTGATTCTCGAGTGGGGGGCCGACTTCTGGGGTTCGCAGACAGGTGGACTGCCCGCATTTCCGACTGGTGGGTGCAGGAAGTGGTGTCCTCCAGGTACAGGATAGAGTTCAGCACTCTACCCCCAGACAGGTTCTTCCCATTGAACTTGAGACTCCTCAGGGGCATCGGGAGGCTCTCCTAGAGGCTGTTCAGACGCTCTCCGAACAAGGGGTAATTGTGCCGGAACCTTCGCTGGAAAGGTTCCGCGGCTTCTATTCAAATCTTTTTGTGATACCCAAAAAGGGTGGAGTCAGGCCGGTTCTGGACCTAAAAGCGCTGAACCACTTTGTGAAAGCGCGAAAATTCAGGATGGAATCTGTCCGTTCGGTCGTGGCCGCCCTGCACCAAGGGGACTTCATGGCGTCTCTGGATATCAGGGACGCGTACCTCCATGTTCCCATTTTTCTCTGGCACCAGCGCTTCCTGCGCTTTGCGGTGGGAGTTCTACATTACCAATTTGTGGCACTTCCCTTCGGTCTGGCCTCCGCTCCTCGGGTATTCACCAAGCTGGTGGCTCCGGGGCTGGCGCTATTGAGGCAGAGAGGCATTGCTGTGGTAGCATACCTCGACGACTTACTCCTGAGAGCGGAGTCTGCCTCGGCTCTGGAGGAGTACGTGGCTATCACCATGGCCTCGTTGATAGACTTCGGCTGGCTGATCAACCTGCTGAAGTTGACGTTGACCCCGTCCTGTCGCCTGGAATATCTGGGTCTGATTCTGGACTCGGAGCAGGTGAAGGTGTTCTTACCTCCGGCCAAGTTGCTGACACTGCAAGCAGCGGTGCGAACCCTGCTGTCACGCCGGTGGTCCTCCTTACGGTTCTGTATGCGGGTGTTGGGGCTCAGCTCACACTGAGACCCGCATTCCATAGCGGAGTTTCCGACTTTGGTACTCGGGGTTGTGGGCGTATGTCTTGGCATTCCTCCTGGTGGCCGCACTGTCGTCCCAAGCGTGGCGACGAACGTCACAGTCGTTGAACCGGCCTCCATTCTTGTGGAAGTGGACGAGGCTCAGGTCTTAGTCTGGGTCTATAAGGTCCGCTGTCCTGCCCCAGTTGCAGTTGAAGTCGTCCAACTAGTCGGTCGGCTTCAGATAGTTGCTCCGGTACCACTATCGGTGCATGAGGAGGTCTCGGCTCCGTCTGAGGCGAGAGTCCTCATTCAGCAGCTCCATACGATGGTGTCGTTACGGAGAGACGGAGTTATCGCGGTCGGGGCCTCGGTGGTCGAACCACTTATGGGCT
>BLSH010162242.1:1000522-1010784 GCA_018402905.1 Glandirana rugosa | reverse complement strand
ACCAGAGTTACAATGGAATGGTTTAGATCAAAGCATATTCATGTGTTAGAATGGCCCAGTCAATGTCCAGACCTAAATCTAATTGAGAAATTGTGGCAAGACTTGAAAATTACTATCCAGGCACTCTCCATCCAGTCTTTTCCAATTTCATTTTCCTTCCACTTCACAATTTTGTGCCACTTTGTGTTGGTCCCAAATAAAATACATTTACGTTTTTGCTTGCAACATGACAAAATATGAAAAATGTCAAGGGGTATGAATACTTTTTCAGGGCACTGCATATGCTCCCATTTTTGCTAGGCAAGCCTCCTCCCTCCTCAGAGAAGGAAGATTTCAAGGAATCCATAAGCCAACAACACAAGGGACACATAACACTGATGGCAAGTGATGTCCCTTGTGCTGACTTTTTTTTTTTAAATTAAACTCAGGCTTTAACACATATGTTAATGGAAATTCATATCATAAAGTCAAGTTTTCAAATAGAGGGTGTGAAAAAGGACCCCGAGTTGATGACCGACTTAAAAGTAATATTTAGCTTGATTAATTATTTTATATGATAGACCCTAACTGGCTGCTAGTGCTTTAACCGGCCCTTCCTCTTCCATTCTGCAAGAATGGGCGAGGAATTCTGCGCAGGGGGATACAGGAGGCTGATATGAAGTTAAATTCAGATGCTATTGTCTGTCTGGAGTTCAACATTAATAGCTCAACAAAATACTGCAGTATCTGTCTTTTCCCAGCCTCCTCTCCACTGCAGTGTTTTGTCGATTACAAAGTGGCAGATGCTCTTTAACGATTGTTCCATCTTTTGTTTCCCAAGCAGAGAGAATTTAACAGCATGCAAGACCGCGTCATGCTCTTAGCAGACAGTTCAGAAGATGAATTTTGAATGGGACTGTTCGTAGCTGCGAAGAGGACTTCATGACAGTTCTGCAAGATGAGAACACCAGTCCTGCAATCTCACTGCTATCAGCCAGCTGTGTAACAACCCTGTAGTGATCATCATGCATTGAGATCGGCAGCATGCTGTCTTGTACATGTCTGTTTTTATACGACAGTGAAATGATACGTGTTAATATGCAGAGTCCTAGTGCAACTGTGATATATGTTTTATAGCAAGCTATTTTTTGTACTGAGTTACGTTGTAACAATCACTATGCTGATCTTGTTGGAACAATGTAGGAGGTATAAATAGTAAGAATTATGGTAAGGATGGAAACTGAATTTACAGTGTAGGGTGACAGTAATATAATATAAAAAAAAAATGTAATTTAGCTGCCGCCAGTAGCTCTGAAGGCCGAGCCGATACATTGGGGGGTATTTTCTGCTTGCATGTTCCATGCAGGGAGAACAGTGCACATCTGGCGTGGTAGTAAGATCTTATAGAGCCCCTTGAGCATGCATTGAGTAGCATACAGATTATTATTTCACAGAGCCGTATGGAAGGCAGTGAGACTGTCTGCCTTCAATGCTCATGATGAATGGTTACAGATGGGTTCCTGCTTATTCCTTAAAGTGCCCAGTAAACCCAGGATACAACTTCATACACAATATTGCAAAGAAAATGTACCGATGTGTCCTCGCTTTTTGAGGACATCTTCTGAATGATACAGAGGTTAGCATGGCCACTGCACAAGGATGACACAGAAATTCATGAAGTGCTCCATATTTAAAAAAAAATACATGTGTATACCGGTAATACACCTTTTATTTGATAAAGTAAAAGGGGCTGGTAAAATATATCCTTTAAATATGATGTTCTGTTTTATTTGTACTGGCATTTGATATGTTTATTTTGCCAAATATCTAAATTATATATATAAATATATAGCTCTTTTTATTTTCTTTTTAGGCAGAATTAATTCTTCAGACGGCTATTTTGGCATACTGGCATTTAAAATGTTTAAAGGATCTGTACTTTTCTTACAGTTATCCTTTAACTGAGAACCCTCCCACACACACACTAGGGTTGCCACCTGTCTGGGATTCACTCGGACAGTTTGGGTTTTCAATCATGTGTCCCGGTTTCAGTCTGCCTGAAACCCGGACACAGTATTCAGACAGGAATGTGGCTCGGAACAGGGCCTTATAGGAGGGTGAGGGGGCACTGTGCATGCCACATTACCATTCTCTTTGGAGCGCCCAAAGGTGCCCCAGACCTGCTACAATCCTATAGTGTATGCTAAAAAAAAAAAAAATGTACTGTGTGCCGTTAAGGTGTTTGGTTTTGGCTTGAAGAAAAAGTGGCAACCCACGGCCCTAATAGTAACCTGCCCTTGCTCCTGCCAGATCCACTGTGTGGTCCACTGGGAGTTGCAGCTGCAGTGGCTGGGCAGCTTCTTCTGCACATACACAGAAAAGTATCCATGTATTCCTATGGGAAGGTTATCTCCACTCTCTCCATATGAATTAATAGCTTCCCAGCTGGGAGATTTTGTTGTGTGAGTCACACAGCATGGATGTGGCAAAAGCAAGACAGGTGCATATAAAGCTGGCCCTGCAGGCTGAATGAAAGAAATCTATTGATTTTCTCATCTGTGCTAAACGGCACCTATGGACAAACCTCCCCTGTGGGATATTTTATTTTGACAACTAGCACCCTTCACTGACAAAATATTTGAACCGTGACAGCATCTGATTGGAGTCACTCTTCCTCCAACACTTTTCAGCCTGGCTCCTTCAGTTTTCAGATCAAAGTATGTTAAGCTGGAGCCCATGCCTCAAATTTCAGCTGGCTCATCGGGATTTGGCCAACATTTTCAAAGTGTATGACAAGCTTAAGAGTTTAAGGGGGTGCTGGGAAGGTGGTGGACTCTATTAAAACTAAACTGAAAGTACAGTTATCCTTTAATATACTATTTTGCCTTAATCAGATTTTCAAATAGATTAAGTTGATTTTTATTGTTTAATGAAAAAACTTACTTATGTGGTTAGATATTTATCCATTGTTGGTTGTTTGCCGCCCCCCCCCCCCAAAAAAAAAAAAAAAACACCCGTCACTGATTTCTATTGAAGCATTTCCTAGAGAAAAAAAAAGCAGCATATTCTTTATCAGCTGGGGGGAGGATAGATTTTTAGGAACAGCCCAGAGTTAGGCTTTAAGATCCGCTATTTAATCTTTATATTCTTTTTATTCTCCTAATCACAATGGAGGCAAAATGTTGCCTGTCATTTTATGACCAAGACTGATATTTGGTCTGCATGATACAAGGGATTATAGGGTGGGAGTAAAGTGATCGTTTAAACCTAACCTGTCAGCATTTTCAGCCTACTAAAAGTTATGGGGAGAAAGAGGGGTGTCTGCAATATTCATGATTACTATGCTTGTTTTAGGTTTTATCATGATTTTTAATTTGAAAGAAGGTATTTTAATTTGTTACAATTTTTATATGGTCATTTTAGGTGTAAAAACAGTTTTACTATAATTATTTTCTCTACAATAATAAATACCCTGTATAACAAAAAAGCCATTCCACTTTTTCCACTACTGTGTTGTGGGTACTCCCTGGAGTCTTACTTTCCCTGCTTCCTGTCTGCTGCCACGGAACAGCCCCGGTGAAAATTCATGGACTTCCAGTTCCAGGCATAATTCCAAGCTCTTTCTCCTACCCTCCTATGATCTTCAGCTCTTGGAGCTTGAAAGATCAGACCCACATGCCGCTTACAGCTAGTGAGCCAATGAGCAGAGTGCAGAAAGGGAGGCCGAGCCGTGCTCTGTGTGTTCGAACTAGCGGGACTTTGCCGCTAACGGACCCTCCGCCCCGGTGTGAAAGCAGTCTAAAAATCACTAAGAAAAAATGCTCCTTCAAGACATTGCTAAAGCAGGTCATAGATGGATAGCAAATAAAACACCCCCATCAACACATTTGAGGTGGATGAAGAAATCCTCCCTGCTGTACGTTTGTATTCTGACAGTGAGACGACTCCGCTGTCAGAACACACCTATCAGCTCTGCAGCCAACTGGCTGCATGCACTGATCAAATAAGAATATTCAAGAGAACCTGATAGTAAGATTGACTTCTCTTTAATGGGGACGGCCATAGATGGATAACAATATGTCCAGTCTCCACTGAACTGGCACAATGTTGATCCATCTATGGCCAGCTTAAGCAAGCCATGTATGTAACAAGCCAGTACGTGATTCTAGCCAAACAGTCTACTTTCGGGTTCAGCCATTTATGTTCACTGTACATGGATATTCAAGCTATGAAAATCCACTTCTAAAGATACTTTTAAGGAATTGGGTACATGTGAAGCTGAAAAAAAAAAAGAAAACCACAAATTGTGTTAGGTCATATTCACAAAACTGAGGAAGGTATTTAGCTGTAAGTGTTTCATGTCTTCCTGAAGTCATTGATAGGCTGCAGTCTCATGATGTGTATTCAAGTGACAAGCTGGTTTTAACATGTTTCTATATATTATATGTGATATTTCTGCAATGTACTGTACATGCAGACAGGATAGATTTGCTGCCCAGCAAGAGCCCCTCCCACTACAAAAAATGTATAAAAAAGCAATGTGAATAAATTGTGCATTAGGACAAGTGGCAGATTAAATACCAGCAATGTAATCAGATAAATAGCTTTTCAGTAGGATGTTTCAAGTTTGGATAAGTAAAGGCTAGTATGCACCTTCTTTCTATTTTTCTGTGTTATCCAAGATATTTTTTTATTTTACCTCCCAACATTGCAGACTAAAATCCAGGCAACCCCACAGTAAGCTAGTTCTCAAGCACCAATGCTTTGGGCTTTTTAAAAAATTAGGGGTTGGTGCCATAATTAGGCCAGATATTTTTTTTAGGCTGCAGTCTGCATGTGGATAATGTATGACAATGAAATCTGTATCCAATGTAGAGCTGTTGCCAGGGCTTCATTAAAGGTTAAGGGGCACATGAATGAATGATTTCATCCCTTCACAGAGACCAGGGGTCAGGTTAAGAGCTAGGTGCATGTTAGAGGCTTGCGGTTAGGGGCTAGGAAATAGAAGTTAGGGGCTAGGTGCTGGGAATAGAGCTTAATGGCCAGAGGGCTAATACCTAGATGCACATCCACCATCATAACATGCTTCAACACAGGGAGCCCACTATGGAGCCCTGACAGGAGACAGATTTATTTTTCCAATGGATGCTAGTATTTCTGTATTATGAAATTTGTGCTCTTCTAAATATAAAGACTTTAGTTGAAGTGAGAAGACTTTAAGAGAAACATATTGATTTAGGGCCACATAATAAAGTAAGGGGAGTTGATACAATGACCTCAGGGAGCATGCTCACAAGTTTAAGTTTATCTTTAGAGTGCGTGGAGATCACCACAATCCTGGTGCACTTCTAGGCAATTATGGACCTCACAGCTGCCTAGTCACGAAACAACCCACCTTCTCCCGCCCTGTTCTTGGGCTTTTTAGTTGGCCTGTGAGTCTACAGGTTGCATTTTAAATCCAACACTAAGGTATTAGGGAAGGGGCAGGAGGAGGCGAGCCTCTTATTGGCCAGAAAGCCTCTTGATTGCTAATTATTTAACAGAGCTCCAGGTTCTAGGAATCCTAGATGCTCTGAAGGTAAACTTCAACGACAAGGCATCTGTAGGTGTCTCAATTATAGTAACAGAGTAATGGGGGCCCATAAAGTTCTATATGAGTTCTGTCATTTACAAGTTTAATTTCCTTTCCAAATAAAGTGATATGGGGGCCCAATAATGCCTTGATAATATTCCCCAACAGTCAGCTTGTTCAGACATCTCAGTGTTTGGAAGAAGTTCAATCACCTACCAGCTTCTTCAGATACCGTGTAGTTCACAGCTCTACTCCCCTCTGCCTGACTCCGCCGGCTTCATATAAGATGAAGTACAATAAAAAAAGGAGAATGTAGCTCTCTGATAACTGGTGTAGGTGGGCTGACCTGGGAATGTAGGCAATGAGACCTCATTACATCACTGAGAAAGAAAAGAAGCTCTAGGTGAATGACTCCACCTAACATTGAGATATTTGTTTTGAGTAGACTGGCCCATGAAATGTTGATGTTGCCTAGCTTTACTATGCAGTAGTGGTCTTCAGTGATTGGAGCTTGATTTGCCCAATTTAGGAAGACATAAAATATGTATAAATAACTAGCCAAACCCAAGCATTATACACTATAGCGTAGACTTAAGGCAATACTAATATGTGTGTAGAGATGCTATTGAATGCTACTTGTGCTTGTCAATTTTCTACTGTATCGAAGACATGAGCCACAGGTAATGTCGCTGAACAAAAGGGCAACATAGAATTTTAATTTTGTAGCCATTGGTTTGGTAATAGAACTGAATAAATATCTTCTTAACATGTACTGCATGAAGAGTCTGTAGAGTTATATGCTGCAAGTTGTCAGTATGAACTATTGTCTCTTTTCAATTAAAAGGGTTCCCAATTTCCTGTTGTGTTATTTATGTACACCTCCAAAAACACATTGAAGTCAGACATAGAGTGACTTTTCAAAGGAAGGTAGGGGAGTTTCTGTTGCTGGATTAGTTTTGTTAAAAATATGGTTAAAGGATGCGCTAGCAAGTCACTGCCCTGGAACAAGCAAGCACATTTTTCATCTGCACTGGCTACATGCTTGTTTTAGGTCATACGTCACAAGGAAAAGAAAAGTAAGGATTTAGATGTCAGAGAAAAACAAAACCAAAGAAAATTCCCAGTCAAGTCCTTGTAAATGTATGAGAGCCTTCACAGTGGAAGCACATGCATTCTAATGGATAGATAGAGGGCAGGTGAGCCTGGAGGTAGCCCAGTCGTCATTAAAGGGACAGGGGCACACTGGACACCCAGCACATAGCACAATGGCAGCAAAGTTGTCCAGTGTGTCTCCTCACCAATATTATATCAGTAACAAACAACTGGCCATTGCCCCCACCTATAACTGGCCTTCACAGCAAGGAGAACATGGAAGGGCAACGCATGCAAAACAAAACCAAAGAAAATTCTCATCTCATCCAGCCAGCCAATCTGCTACCAACCAAATTATCCTGTCTATCAGTCTGTGTTAAAAACAGGGGTTCAGTTGGCACACATTTGCAAATACATGCGTAAGCTGCAGAGCCACTCCAAGGCACTCCAATATTTCTGCAGTCCTAACTTGTAAATGTATGAGTGTCTCCACAGTGGAAGCACATGCATTCTAAGGGATAGATAGAGGGCAGGTGAGCCTGGAGGTAGCCCAGTCCTCAAAGGGACAGGGGCAAACTGGACACCCAGCACATAGTACAATGGCAGCAAACGTGTCCAGTGTCAGTAGAGGCAGCTCCCATTTTTATTACTTACAGTTTCACTTTAACAGAGCACCTTCAGTTGCTGTTTTTTGTTAAAAGTATACAATTATTTAAAAATTTCAAAATACTAAAAAAGGGTATGCAACATTTTGTTATTGGTAATGCTTCAAAGTACGCAGGCATATAATGGTTAATTTTGAATATAATAAATGCCTAGTATCATCATATGTACTCCAATTGAAAACCGCCAATACCATTCAATTTGATATAAGGAGATTTGACATGGCTGTGATGGGCTGAGCCTGACTTTTCTGTAGAGCTGTTCATGTCACCAGACTGTGAATCTTCCATATATTTTGATAGAGAATCTATTATCAATTACCATATACAGTTTCTCCGCCTTCTAACAGATTTTGCATATTAGTATATGACATCAATTTGTCCGTCACCATCTTCCACCCAGCCTATTATAATAATAATAATGGCTGTGCGGGAGATGCCATTGTATCAGGACTGTTCAGTTTTCAAATATACACAGAATCTCACAAAAGTGAGTACATCACTCACATTTTTGTAAATATATTATATCTTTTCTTGTGACAACACTGAAGAAATTACACTTTGCTACAATGTAAAGTAGTGAGTGTACAGCTTGTATAACAGTGTAAATTTGCTGTCCCCTAAAAATAGCTCCACACACAGCCATTAATGTCTAAACCGCTGGCAACAAAAGTTAGTACACCCCTACATGAAAATGTCCAAATTGGGCCCAAAGTGTAAATATTTTGTGTGGCCACCATTATTTTTCAGCACTGCCTTAATCCTCTTGGCCATGGAGTTCACCAGAGCTTCACAGGTTTCCACTGGAGTCCTCTTCCACTCCCCATGACGACATCACGGAGGAGCTGGTGGATGTTAGAGACCTTCCGCTCCTCCACCTTCCGTTTGAGGTTGCCCCACAGATGCTCAATAGGGTTTAGGTCTGGTGACATTCTTGGCCAGCCCATCCCCTTTACCCTCAGCTTCTTTAGCAAGGCAATGGTCGTCTTGGAGGTGTGTTTGGGGTCGTTTTCATGTTGGAATACTGCCCTGCGACCCAGTCTCCAATAGGAGGGGATCATGCTCTGCTTCAGTATGTCACAGTACATGTTGGCATTCATGGTTCCCTCAATCAACTGTAGCTCCCCAGTGCCGGCAGCACCTTCTTTTTTTCTTATAGCCTAGGCCATCTTTATGTAGAGCAACAATTCTTTTTTTCAGATCCTCAGAGTTCTTTCCCATGAGGTGCCATGTTGAACTTCCGGTGACCAGTATGAGAGAGTGAGCGTGATAACACCAAATTTAATACCTGCTCCCCATTCACACCTGAGACCTTGTAACACTAACAAGTCACATGACACCGGGGAGGGAAAATGGCTAATTGGGCTCAATTTGGACATTTTCACTTAGGAGTGTACTCACTTTTGTAGCCAGCGGTTTAGACATTAATGGCTGTGTGTTGAGTTATTTTGAGGGGACAGCAAATTTACACTGTTATACAAACTGTACACTCACTACTTTACATTGTAGCAAAGTGTTATTTCTTCAGTGTTGTCACATGAAAAGGTATAATAAAATATTTACAAAAATGTGAGGGGTGTACTCACTTTTGTGAGATACTGTATATACCATAGTTTGTGGACTTTCCAACTTTCACACAGATTAAATAATATACACTGATTTTTATTTTTTTTTTACCAAAGAAATGTAGCAGAATATGTTTGGCCCAGGTTTATGAAGAAAGATTATTTGTTTGCAAAATTTTGTAACAGAAGCTAAGAAATTTTTTTTTTCAAAATTGTCTATTTTTTTTTTATTTACATAAATATAAAAAAACACAGGTGATTTAAATACAACCAAAAGAAAGCTATATCTGTCTAAAAAAAATAACAACATTTTCATTTGGGTATAGTTTTGCATGACTGAGTATATGCCATTCAAAATGTGACTATGCTGAAATCTGAAAATTGGCCAGGGCTGGAAGGGGGTGAAAGTGTCCGGTATTGAAGTGGTTAAAAAGCAAAGCTTGAACTATCATTTCACCCACAAGGGCCCAAATTGAATTATAGAAAAAGTGAGGCGTTGAACCCTGTTCCATTTCACTCAGAATAGGACATTGATACAATTTTTGGTTTCATTCATATGATTGATTGAGTTATTTTTACAGAATTCTTTTTTTTTTAATTAAAGAGTTTAACAAAACCAAGAGCAGTACATGAGGGATAATACAATATCAGATCGGGTCTCCATTTTAGAGAGGGATGATAATGTACATTTTCTTAGTTTTTTCCTAATAATCTTATATACATTGTGTCAAGAACAGATATTAGAGATGTCTTCGGGGAATAATGGATATGTTCGGTAGCTATGTAATAGATTTGGGGGCCAGAAGAGTGTAGCAAGGTTGATGCACTGCCCTAATAGTAGAAATAGGGAGAGAGAAATCAGGAAGATGCAAAAGGTAACAAACTACGATCGCGTTGAATCGTATGTTGGCTGTTGTATGCAGCATACTGACTGCACTATACGATCGTACGGCCGGGGAAAGAACGTTCAGGTGATTGTAATTAGCATCCAACCATTCCTGACTTTGGGCATGCCTGTTGTGCACAATACAACTTTGTTGTACCCACTGCTCTGTACACACGATACAACGGTCGTATGAGAGCTTGTTGGTACGACCAAGTTTTCTAGTCTGCTCATACAACTCCCTTGTACGACCATCGTATGTTCGACTGTTCAAATCACTCATACGAACGATCGATATCGCATACAACGGTCATGAGTACGACCTGTTGTATGTGATCGTCGTCCCGTGTGTAAGGGGCTTAAGGGGGAAGGGGATAATTGTCAGTGCAAAGTCTTCTTGGGACCATCCTGTTTAATAACTGGGACTTTCAACACTCCTGATAATATTGGTGGTGGTATGGATTCAAATTTCTGCAGTACCCATTTCTCCCAGCAAGTAAAATCTAAAC
>BLSH010162242.1:985851-1000512 GCA_018402905.1 Glandirana rugosa | reverse complement strand
ATTACCCCCCCCCCCCCCCCCCACACACACACACACACAGCAAATACCAGGGGATTGTTGCAAGCAAATAGGGGATTCATGTAACTGAATAACCATTTCATTTTCATGTTCCCAAGAAGATACATATTTTGGATGGGCTTTGTAGATCTCCATTAGTCACATATGGTTTTTTGACACTGCTTTGAGTTTCAAACTTCTTCCTATCACTAGGATCTAAAAGCCGCCATTATCACAGTGGAGGTACAGTAAGATTACTGTATTGAAGTCACTGTAAATAACTCGCTTACATGAGACACAGGGTTCTGTTGGGTGGTTTAGGAGATAACCGACTTGAGAATAAAATTGAGGCTGAATTGCCTGAAAGGAAAAGAAAAAAATAGCTTGTTACTGAAGAACAAAGAAAATGGAAGGTGATTCTAGGGCACATATCACCAACAAAAGTAAAGAACTTAAAAGGATACAAAATGTGCTTCTGCAATGTGCCTATAAACCACCATTTTGGTGCCCTATTGCAATGTGCAATCGTCAAGCATACAGTATATTGTATCTCTGAATGTCTAAAGTCATAAAAGGGACTGCACCACTAAGCAGTTGTTTGCCGAATCTGTTGTGACAGCTGTCATCATGTCACTTTCTTTGGTAGATAGTTGGCACACAATATACAAATGCCTTAAAGCTTTACTATGGGCACAACCACTATGATTTAAATATTTGTGTGTTTGTGTGGACAGGTCCAGAAACATCAACACTTTACAAATAATGGCACCAACATCCCATTTGACAAAATGTGGAAAAATGGACAGAGGAGTACTGGGACTTTTAAAGTGCTAATTCAACAGTCAATATCAATATCTGTTAAAACATGATTTTTATTTGTACGAAAAATGAAAAGCCTTCCTACAGACAAGCTTGATCATCCATCAGTGAAACATCATTGCACATATTCAGGTTTTTGTGACGTTTCGCCGTATAGGCTTCTTCAGACAAGATACGTGGTACATCAACTATTAAATAAACATACACATGTTGAATTCATGACTGATGAATTCATAAATTTAACATGTGTATGTTTATTTAATAGTTGATGTACATCGTATCTTGTCTGAAGAAGCCTGTACGGCGAAACATGTCACAAGAACGTGAATATGTGCAATAATGTTTCACTGCTGTATGATCAAGCTTTGTCTGTATGATGGCTTTTAATCTTTTATACAAATAAAAATCATGTTTTAACAGATTGATATTGACTGTTGAATCAGCACCTTAAACGTCCCAGTACTCCTCTGTCCATTTTTTTATCATTTAAATATGTTCCTCAATAACCACAATGGATATAAATCTACTTTGTCTACAACAAATACCTTTGCTCACCTAGATATTTGTAAATGTAGCTGTAACATCATCAAATCACAGCTGTTGGAGGAGCCCAGCAGGCCATTATTTTACAGGCTGCCTGTAGAAAACTACAGAGGGTGGATGCAAGACCAGTCACCCTGCACAAGGAGAGAGAACTGAACTGGCCAGTCTTTATTACAGGAAACTCCTGCACAGAGGAAAAGTGAGGGAGTTGTGTTATGCTGGATTACTGCACAGATCTGTAAGAAATACACAAATTCAAGTAAGGATACATATGCCTTTTGTGTTCAAACATTATTTTAAGCCACTATTTACATTTAAAGGGGGCTTCTAATGTTTTTGCATACATTTTCTTGTTCAATCAATTACTGAATGTTTAGGACTAACTAAATGATGTGACATGTTTATAGTCAGTTAAAGTAGAACTGTAGGAAAAACATTTTTAATTTCGGATAAAGTAAGGGAGGGTTATAACTCCTTTCAGATTTTTTTTTTCACCACCCGTGTCTCATTGGGGAGATGTACTTTCACTTCCTGTCCCATTGTGAAACAGGAAGTAAGAGGGAATCCCTGCAGATTAAGGGAATTCCTTGGGGATCCCCAGGTCCCCAGAACTAGTGTCCCCATTGGAAGATCTCTACTACTTTTATGGGGACAACCCACAATTTTGGATTTTTGTTTACCTTCACTTTCAATGATAATGGTTAACAGGACAAATAGGTTGAATTTCCTTAACAGAGGCACAGGCAGCAATAAAAACTGCCAGGTGTTCTAATTCCTCTTCACTCTATCCAAAACTAAAAAAAAAAAAAAGTTTTGCCTTTAGTTCTACTTTAACCACTTCAGCCCCAGAAGGATTTCCCCCTTTAGGACCAGAGCCCTTTTTGCGATTCGGCACTGCGTCGCTTTAACTGAAAATTGCGCGGTCGTGCGGCGTTGTACCCAAACGAAATTTGCGTCCTTTTTTTCCCACAAATAGAGCTTTCTTTTGGTGGTATTTGATCACCGCTGCATCATTTCTGATCGCCGCTATAAACAAAAGAAGAGCGACAATTTTGCAAAAAAACTGTATTGCATATGTATAGTTAATATTACCACTGGTGAGCACAAGGCAACAGATTAACAGAATTTGGAGTTACTTACTAATGTGTTATAAAAAAAAAAAACTTTGTTGTGAATGGAATGCAAGGATCTCAGTTTACAGCTCCGGCCAAAAGTTTTGAGAATGACACAAATATTAATTTTCACTAAGTCTGCTGCCTCAGTTTTTATGATGGTGCTTGCATATACTCCAGAATGTTAGTCCCTCTTTGCCATGAAAATGAACTTAATCCCCCAAAAAAACATTCCCACTGCAATTCAGCCCTGCCACAAAAGGACCAGCTGACAAAAGGTGTCAGTGTTGACAAGGACAAGGCTGGAAATCACTCTGTAATGCTGATTGAGTTACAATAATAGATTGGAAGCTTTAAAAGGAGGGTGGTGCTTTAAATCATTGTTCTTCCTCTGTTTACCATGGTTACCTGCAAGGGAACGTATGCAGTCATCATTGCTTTACACAAAAATGGATTCACATATAAAGATATTGCTGCTACTAAGATTGCACCTAAATCAACCATTTATCGGATCATCAAGAACTTCAAGGAGAGAGGCTCACTTGTTGTGAAGAAGGCTTCAAGGCTCCCAAGAAAGTCCAGAAAGAGCCAGGGCCGTCTCCTACAGCTGATTCAGCTGTGGGATCGGGGCACCACCAGTGCAGAGCTTGCTCAGGAATGGCAGCAAGCAGGTGTGAGTGCATTTTTCATGCACGGTGAGGCAAAGGCATTTGGAGGATGGCCTGGTGTCAATAAGGGCACCAACGAAGCCACTTCTCTCTAGGAAAAACCTCAGGGACAGACTGATATTCTGCAAAAGGTACAGGGATTGGACTGCTGAGGACTGGGGTAAAGTCATTTTCTCTGATGAATCTCTTTTCTGATTATTTGGGGCATCCGGAAAAAACCTTGTCCGGAGAACAAAAGGTGAGTGAATTACAGAGACTTTAACCTGTTGCCGACCGCCCGCCGTGGCATGACGGCGGCAGCTTGGTTCGATATCGCGAAACGCCGTCACCTAGCAGCGGCCATGAGAACAAGTATTGTGAGCGCGCGCCATCGGAGGCGCGCTCGCGCACTCTGTGTGTCGGGGGTGGGGGCAGGGAGTGGGTATGGCGGACTCAATGTCCACCGATTTCCGCGATCACCCCCTCGGAGCGACAGAACGGAGGTCCGTGATCACTCCCCTCCCCCTGCCAGCCCAGCCCCCATACAGTTAGAACACACAGAGGGAACACAGTTAACCCTTAGAGCGCCCCCTGCAGGTTAACCCCTTCACTGCCAATGGCATTTACACAGTAATCAGTGCATTTTCATAGCACTGATCGCTGTATGAATGCCAATGGTCCCAAAAAAGTGTCAAAATGGTCTGACGTGTCCGCTGCAATATCGCAGTCCCAATAAAAATCGTAGATTGCCGCCATTACTAGTAAAATATAAAAAAAAACAAAAAACGCCATAAATGGATTCTCATCATTCCTAAACGCTGCAACTTTTGTGCAAACCAACCAATAAATGCCGATTGCGATTATTTTTTTTTTACCAAAAATATGAGGAAGAATATAAATCGGCCAAAACCGATGAAAAAAATGTTTTTTATATTTTTTTTTGGACATGTATTTTATCAAAAAGTAAGAAATGTTGTTTTTTGCAAAATTGTCCCTCTTCTTTTGTTTATAGCGGTGATCAGAAATGACTCAGAGGGGATCAAATACCACCAAAAGAAATCTCTATTTGTGGGAAAAAAAGGACGCAAATTTTGTCTGGGTACAACATCGCACGACCGCGTAATTGTCAGTTAAAGTGACGCAGTGCCGAATCACAAAAAGTGCTCTGGTCCTAAACTGGGAAATCCATCCGGGGCTGAAGTGGTTAAAAAAGAAAGGTCAACACTGCAAATATTGCCTCTGCATAAATTTAATGTCATTGTCAATAAAAGCCTTTGACACTTAGCTTGTAATTATATTTCAGTATGCCATAGTAACACCTGACAAAAAGATCTAAAAATACTGAAGCAGCAGACTTTATGAAAATGAATATTTGTGTCATTTTCAAAACTTTTCACCAGGGCTGTACACACAGCTGTGACTCAATGGAGAGATGCACTTCCTTCCAACTCTTTTAGCATTGAGAAAATCCATTGCACCTGTTCCATGCCCTTGCAGATTAAAAATTAAAAACCTAGTGGTGCGCTATGTGGGAAAGCCCAGAATACTCAAAAAGAGGTCTCATTGGAGCTGTCTGTATTACATGAAAAATTGTATCCAGTCAGCGCTAAAATAATTGTGATGAATAGCTGCTAGCAATAAAGGTTGATACACACACACCCTCTAAATGAATACAGTTATTGCAGCATTTGGTACATATAAATTATATAGCATAATATTTAAAAGAAATTCCCACTACACATGCAGCAGAGAATGTAAATATTAATACAGATCTACAACATTAATTGCATGAAGTTAATCTCTACACTTTTCTGAGAAAAATAAATGTAATAACACTATATATTTCTTCTAAAAATCATTGAGACCTAAAAGTGAGTTCTTCCTCTAAACCCTTTGCATGTGTATGATATAATACTAGTTTTGTTTAGGAAGGATGTAAAAGGGAGCATTAATTGCCTTACTTCACAAGGTATGCACCTAAAATGAGCCTAGGTGCAGAGTCTAAACAGATCTTTCCTGCCGGGTCTACCAGGTTGTGGCCCTCAGACACACCTTTGTAGATGGCATCTGACCAGGGATAGAACCAGAAGCTGGTACAAAGTTGACAGGTAATTTCAGAAACAAGAGCAGGCCAATAGTCAGGGTGGGCAGTGAACAATCATAGTCCAATAGAAGTCAAAGTCGATAACCAGAGAAGCAGGAGCACAGGAAGCAACACAGATTGAAGCTTAAGGCTAGGAAATTAGTCTGTTGCTCATGCTAAGGTTGTTGGCCTGAGTACAGCTAAATGATGAGATTGACTGGCAGGCTGGACGGGGACTACCCATGTAGCTACTTTATCAATCATCAGATGGGACTTGGTGACACCTATACCTCCCAGTCCTGTGCAGCAACAAGGTTGGTTGAACCACAAGTAGCAGATCAGAGTTGCTGTTGATGTGGCACCTGCAGGCTTTCTCTTCTCTGTTTTCAATAGTGACAAACAGGCCCCTGAAAGCAGGGCCGGATTAACATAGGGGCTATTGGTGCTGCAGCTCCAGGCCCCTTCCTTAACATAGGCCCAGCCCAATGGTGTTAGTGAGTCCCTAATATTTCCCAGCCCTGCTCTGTATACAGTGTACACATGATTGATATGTAAATTGCGGCAGCATATTTCATTTGTTTTTAAAAAAAAATTGTTTGCATTTTCGTTTATTTATTTTCACAAAAAGGCCCCACCAAAATCCTCAGCACCAGGGCCATGATGCTCTTAATCTGGCCCTGCCTGAAAGACCCTTCTTCTCTGGTCATGTTGCTCCCTCTCACCAATGCCATCTTGTACAATGCAGAACCAGTACTTTACATGATAAACTGAAGAAACTTTACCCAAGTTCAACTGGTCTGTTACCACATAGATTACTAATGGCTGGAGTGTGTGCTGCCAAGGCATCAATCCATAGAAGAAATTAGCCAGCAACCTGGGCTTCTGCTTTGAATGGTGGGAACATGTTGGCTATTTTGTGCTGCTTTTAATGTAGTCTAATAAAGAATTTGGAACTTGGAACGTACCGGGTTTCTGACTAATTTCTTTACTTTACATGATGACAGTCCTGCCTAATACCTAATGACTTTGAGCCCCCTCCAAATTCCAGAGCACCTGCTGCCCTGGGACCCTGGAATAAAGTAACTCTGTGTAAGAACCCCCTATACAAAATGAGCATCATGTCCTGCATATGCAGGGATTGTGGTGATGGTGTGTGCCATTCACTTACTATTTTTGGGCCAGCCCTGAGTTGGGCTGTTGCTCATCAATACTATGTTTTGTATAAACTCTAAAAAGGATGCCAATTTTTGTATTACATCTGTGTACAAACACATCCCACAGTATAGACAGGGTGTTTGAAGATTAGACAAACGATGTTCCAATTAGGGATTTCACAATAGCAGTGCAAAACAATGCAGCATCACAGATGGAATTTGTATAAACATTTGCAACGTCTTAAATCCATTTTTTATTAGGCTTGTCTACATTACAACGCTGCCTTTCTCCCAAGGGGTAATTCCAGCTCTGATTACTTTTCCTGACATTCAGACAGTTGACTCTTTGTAAATGTGCTGTCACAACACCAAACAACTGCAGATGCTGCCAAAATCAATTTAGGCTCTAAAGTGATTCCAAACTGAAGAGTTACTTGGTAAGTGGAAAGGAATAACCATTTCTGATTCAACTTGCACACCATGCTATTTATAGTGATCATGACAAAAAAAATAGCCACACTCTGCAAATGCTGATTTTCAATTGTTTTCCATGCCAGATGTTACCCCTCCATTAAATGTAATGCACTGGTTTCATAAGGAGCCCCCAGCTGTACTTTGCATGTTTTTTTTCAGCTTCAATCCAACAGAATGACTTCTCTTCCTAGAATTAAATTGGAGCAGCAGTTCACAACACCTAACTAATGTGCTTGTTTTGTTAAGATTTGAGATGGAGCGAGAAACGTAGCTAAGGATTTTAATGTTTTCCTGTAATATAGCTGAATAACTTTGATGAATTAACATTGTTTCACAATTTCTAGCCATGCAAAAACTGTTATTTCAGTTCTCTTTCTGAAAATACACAGCATTTAAATGTTCAGCACAATTTTAGCTACAGCTAATTTCTATTTAAAGCAGTAGTAAACCCATGCATTTAACAGGTTAAAAACCAGTCACATTTCCGGCACGTGCCGGAAATGTAACACTCCCATTGGTTGTGCTCTAAACCAAACTGTCAAACCATCCAATGGCTGGTGTCATAGCTGATCACATGTGCAGCATCATGGCAGTTGTAGATTAAACAGAGGCAAAGATGGCAGCTTCCTTGGCTGAAAATGATAGGTTTACTACCACTTTAATGCTGGCCATAGACCTCTTAAAGTGAACTTAGCATCAGATATATTTTCATGGTAAAGGGATACTAAACCACTGGTTTAAAAAAAATATATATATATAGATCATTAAGCATGTATACTATATTACCAAAATTATTGGGACACCGGCCTTTACACGCATATGAAATTTAATAGCATCCCATTCTTAAGTTGGATACACACTATACCATTTTCTTTCGATTTTTTTTCCCTTTAGATTTACCAAAACCATATGATAGGAGGTCAAACTTAACCACTTGCCGACCGGCCATCGTCATTATGACGGTAACAGGTTGGCCCTGCTGCGCGAATCGTCATAGCTGTATGGCGGCTCGCGCAGTTGCGGACGAGAGCGCGCCGCCACCGGCACACTCTCGCGTCCACCGCACACTGTGTGTGCATGCCCGCGGGTCGGGTGGACTTGAAGTCCGCCGACAACTCGCGATCGCCTGTTACAGAGGCAGAACAGAGCTCTGCCAGTGTAAACACGGCGGATCTCCGTTCTGTCAGGGGACATATGACAGATCTACTGTTCCCAGTAATCGGGAACAGTTCGATCTGTCACGCCCTGGCCAGCCCCCACACAGTTAGAACACAGTGAGGGAACACACTTAACCCCTTGATCGCCCCCTACAGTTTAACCCCTTCCCGGCCAGTGACATTTATACAGTAATCAGTGGCTATTTTTAGCTCTGATCGCTGTATAAATGTCATTGGTCCCAAAAAAGTGTCAAAAGTGTCCGAACTGTCTGCCGCAATATCGCAATCCCGATAAAAATCACAGATTGCGGCCATTACTAGTAAAAAGCAAAAAAAAAAAAAATGCCATAAATCTATTCCCATAGTTGTAGACGTGATAACTTTTGCGCAACCCAATCTATATACGCCTATTGCGATTTTTTTTTTTTATCAAACATATGTAGAAGAATACATATTGGCCTAAACTGAGGAAGAAATAATTTTTTTTACATTTTTTGGAAAATTTATTATAGCAAAAAATAATAAATATTGTTCTTTTTTTGTTTATAGCGCAAAAAAATTTAAAATGCAGAGGTGATCAAATACCACCAAAAGAAAGCTCTATTGGTGGGGAAAAAAGGACGTCAATTTTGTTTGGGTCCACGCAATTGTCAGTTAAAGCGACTCAGTGCCGTATCGCAAAAAGTGCTCTGGTCAGGAAGGGGGTAAATTCTTCTGGGGCTGAAGTGGTTGAACACTTTCAATTTGTATGCAATCAGGCAGGCCCTGGCACTACATAGCTGAAGGTAAATCTAAAGGAAATTGAACAACAAAGGTTGTATAGTGTGTATCCAGCTTTAGTCTGTAGGGTTCAATATTGAGTTGGCCCACCCTTTATAGCTATAACAGCTTCAACTCTTCTGGGAAGGCTGTCCACAAGGTTTTGGGGTGTGGTCGACCATTCTTCCATAAGTGCATTTGTGAGGTTAGGCACTGATGTTGAACGAGAAGGCCTGGCTTGCAGTCTCCGCCCCTTAGTTCCAGTGAATGGAACTCTTAAGGCATCGGCATACCAAAACATTTTGGACAATTTAACACTCCCAACTTTGTGGGAACAATTTGGGGATGGCCCCTTTCTGTTCAACATGACTGCGCACCAATGTACAAACAAGGTACATAAAGACATGGATGAGCGAGTTTGGGGTGGAGGAACTTGACTAGCCTCAACCCGATAGAACACCTTTGGGATGAATTAGAGTGGAGACTGTGAGCCAGGCCTTCTCATCCAACATCAGTGCCTGACCTCACAAATGCGCTTCTGGAAGAATGGTCAAACATTCCCATAGACACTCCTAAACCTTGTGGACAGCCTTCCCAGAAAAGTTGAAGCTGTTATAGCTGCAAAGGGTGGGCCAACTCAATATTGAACCCTACGGACTAAGACTGGGATGCTATTAAAGTTCATGTGCGTGTAAAGGCAGGTGTCCGAATATTTTTGACAATATAGTGTATTGTTAAAGTGGTTGTAAACCCTTACATATACCTGGTGAAATGACTGGCCCCGGGTGATAGATGGAGATGAAACAAATCCTCCTGCATAAGTTGTACCTGTTTATCTGCAGTGTTCTCCTCTCTACGACCGTTCAAAGTCCAGAATTAATAAAGCTTGTCTGAGCTGTCAGAAAACGGAGCAGAGAGCAGAAATTACACACCTCACAGCTCAGTGAGGAAAGCTTTGACAGGTGATTGGAGGAAAGGGACACCCCCCCCCCTTCACACAGCACACAGTAACAGAGCTGAGGCTCCCCTGTCACCTTGTTTCTCTTGGTGTCAGGAAAACTTGTCAGAAGTGATTCATGCTAATAGCAGAGTAACAAAACACTAAACAGAAATATACACACTATAGAAGGATATGCTTTGTTTATATTTCATGTCTGAGGTTTACAACCACTTTAACTCAAAAAAATCCCTTCTGTTGCTCTCGATAAACTCCAAATACCTTTTTTTTTCTTCTTCTGTGATGATTAGATGGTGGCTACATTGGTTCTCCATGGTCTCACTGTGTGTAGGGACATAGCCAACTTCTCTTGCTCTCTCCAAAGATGGACTGCATACTATTTGAGAGAATTGTAGCGTTCATAGAGCAGTACACATATCAGCAACTAACATGCACTCTTCGTTTCAATCAAGTGAGCAGGAAAAGGAGAGCTTCAGGATCTCACAGAAGACACCTTACAAGGAGGCAGAAAAACACAATATGAAATGATTCCATGAAAATAAATTACAGAACCACTAGTAGTGAATGTGTATGGATTATTTTTGGAGAATAAAGATATTGTTTGTTGTTGCTTTAAGTATACAGTTGTGCTCATAAGTTTACATACCCTGGCAGAATTTATGATTTCTTGGCCATTTTTCAGAGAATATGAATGAGAACACAAAAACATTTCTTTCACTCATGGTTAGGGTTTGGCTGAAGCCATTTATTATCAATCAACTGTGTTTACTCTTTTTAAATCATAATGACAATAGAAACTACCAAAATGACCCTGATCAAAAGTTTACACACCCAAGTTCTTAACCCCCCCTGGCGGTATTCCCAAATGTGGCTCGGGATTGCATCGCTGTATCCAGGCAGCGTTACTTACCTTGTCCCCTGGATCCAGCGATGTCTCCCTGTTGTGTCAGCGGGGTCTTCCGCCCGATTCACTGTGTGATGCCGGGCTCCGTTCCCTGCGAGCGTCACGTCGTATGGGGGCGGAGACCGGCGGGAAATTCAAAAAGTGAAACGCACAGAACACATACAGTACACTGTAATCAGTAAGATTACATTACTGTATGAAATCATTTCACATCCCCTTTGTCTCTAAGGATTTGCCCAGTGCCCTGCATGCACTTTTATATTATATATGCCATTCTTTCTGCCTGGAAACTTGAGAATGTCCATGGCATCCAAAAAGTGTCCCTTTACGTCAAAAGTGTTTTTTGATCAGCTAGAAAACAGCGATAGTAAATAAGAGTCAATTGCAGAATTGAGTGATGCTGATTTTTGGGGAAATTTATCATCAGACACTGAAAGTGACGACAGCGACAATTCTGCAACTGAGCAAATTTCAGTGTTTTTGATTTGATTACATTATTGAATACATTTTATCACTATTATGTTATTTTTGATAATTATTTATTGTTATTTATTATATTATAATTTAAGATTTCGTGTTTCAAACTTTATCATACCCAGGATGTCTACTAGACTCTTGTTTGGACAGATTTAAGTGAGTTATTCCTAAGAATTACAGGCCTACAATATAAAATGCCAAATTTCTATGCAAAACAATGTACCGCTTTAAGACGCAAAATTCTGACAATCATACAACTAGGGCGGTTAATACAGTGTATTGCCCCCTTTAACATCAATGACAGCTTGAAGTCTTTTGTGGTATTTGTGGATGAGGCTCTTTATTGTCTCAGATGGTAAATCTGCCCATTCCTCTTGGCAAAAAGCCTCCAGTTCCTGGAAATCCTTGGGCTGTCTTGCATGCGCAGCTTCCTGGCTGATATGTATTCCTCCAGTATTTTTTGATAACATACTGCATTCATCTTGCCATCAATTTTGACCAAATTTCCTGTGCCTTTGTAGCTCACACATCCTCAAAACATCAACGATCCACCTCCGTGCTTCTCAGTAGGAATGGTGTACCTTTCATCATAGGCCTTGTTGACTCCTCTCCAAATGTAGCGTTTATGGTTGTGGCCAAAAAGCTCTATCTTGGTCTCATCACTCCAAATGACTTTGTGCCAGAAGGTTTGAGGCTTGTCTCTGTGCTGTTGGGCGTATTGTAAGCGGGATACTTTGTGGCATTTGCGTAGTAATGGCTTTCTTCTGGCGACTCGGCCATGCAGCCCATCTTTCTTCAAGTGCCTCCTTATTGTGCATATTGAAACATCCACAGCACATGTTTTCAGAGAGTCCCGTATTTCACCTGACGTTATTTGTGTGTTTTTCTTTGCATCCCAAACAATTTTCCTGGTAGTTGTGTCTAAAATTTTAGTTGGTCTTCTTGACTGTGGTTTGGTTTCAAGAGAACCACTCATTTTTCACTTCTTGATTAGAGTTTGAACACTGCTGTTTGGCATTCTCAATTCCTTGTATATCTTTTTATATCCCTTTCCTGTTTTATACAGTTCAACTACCTTTTCCCGCAGATCCTTTGACAATTCTTTTGCTTTCCCCATGACTCAGAAATCAGAAACGTCAGTGCAGCACTGGATGAATGATGCAAAGGTTTGTCAGGAGTCCAGAAACTCAATGAGCTTTTATACACACACACTAATTACAAGCAAACAGATCACAGGTGAGGATGGTTACCTTTAATAGCCATTCAAAGCCCTTTGTGTCAACTTGTGTGAATGTTATCAGGCCAAAATCACTAGGGTATGTAAACTTTTGATCAGGGTCATTTGGGTAGTTTCTGTTGTCGTTATGATTTAAAAAAAGTAAACACAGTTTATTGATAATAAATGGCTTCAGCCAAACACTAACTATGAGTGAAAGAAATGTTTTTGTGTTATCATTCATATTCTCTGAAAAATGGCCAAGAAATCATAAATTCTGCCAGGGTATGTAAACTTATGAGCACAACTGTATGCATGCTGGGTAAAGTATAAGTCTAATATGTTTTTATAGGTATTTGTAACCTCTCGCAGAGATCACATGACTCCAGTGGCGGCCCATCGCTGCCACCCCTCCATGTGTCCGGCCCCCTAATCTACATTTGCGGGCGCCTGATGCATGGATTCCAATGGGGGGGGGGTTGAAGCATGTGATTAGAGCTAGAGGCTCAAATAGGGTTAAAGAAAGGGTGGGCTTGGGGAGCAGAGCACTGCATTCCGAGCCCACCCAGTTGTGTGACAATAGCAAATGAATATTCACTATTGCCACTCTGATCCTACTCCCGGCTAATCAAGAAGTGGGTCTTCAGACCAATCACCCGATTGGCTGAAAGGACAGGCGATCCTATTGTATGCCTAGGAGGAGGAGGGAGGAGATGAACAGCTGAAGCCGCTGTGATGCAGAGGAGGAGAGGACCCGATGGAAGTCGGAGCCTGCCACCCATCGCCGGTAGGCGCACTGCCCGCCCGCAACCTAGATGGGGTAAATTCGGGGCTGGATGACCAACACCGCTTGCGGGGGGGGGGGGGGATGGGTAGTGCAGGTGAACTGGGGGGGGTTGTTTGCAGCTTCCGCCTCAAAAAAATCCACCAGCTGCCAGTGCATGACTCCCCCTGACAATACCTTCATCTAAGGATGGCACCATCTTTATTCAACCAAATTTTTAGGGACAGCATGTACTTTCAGGATTGAGAAGCTGGTTCAGAGATAACACAGTCATGAAATTCCCTTTGTGTTCAAACACACCTGCAAGACGACCGCTGGCTTGCTAAAGAAGCTGAGGGTAAAGGTGATAGACTGGCCAAGCATTCCTCCAGACCTAAACCCTATTGAGCATCTGTGGAAATGGAAGGTGGAAGAGCGCAAGGTCTCTAACATCCACCACCTCCATGATGTCATCATGGAGGAGTGGAAGAGGACTGTCACGTACCTGGTGGTCGAGTCTGACTTATGCAGGGGACAACCTCTCTTACGGCCCTGGTTCACGAACCCCTGATAGTGTAGACAGGGGAGCACGAGGGCTGGACGTGGTCGCTGGTGGTGGGTGCAGGTCCGCTGAAGCTCGTGCTTGGCAGAAGCATAGTGGTACAGTCCGGGTCGGCAACGTGCTGGCAAAGCGGTACAGAAGGATGAGACAGGCGGATGGTCGGGATGCAGGCAGGGTCGGCAACGTGCGGGCAGCGGAAGTACACGGGATCAGGCAGGAGAGGTGTCGTAGACAAGCCGGAGGTCGGGGCAGGCAGAAAGCAAACAAAGTCCAAAGATAGCCGCGGTCACAGATGCAGGAAGTCACTTCAGAGCAGATACAGGTCACGGTAACGTTATAGATCGAACAGCACTTGCTACAGGAAACAGGAAGTTTAAATAGAGCTGCTTCTCATCAACTTAGAGGAAACCACAACAACGTGCAATTAACCCTTATCACACTCTTCTTCTAACATCCTCCGGATGCCCAAACGGGCTCTCTTGGTCGGGTGTCTTCTCCAGAAGGCTTTGACCAGCTCCTTGGCATGCACGTTCTCTTCAGGCTCCCAAGAGCTCTCCTCAGGTTCATAGCCTCTCCATTTCACCAAAAACTGAATGTTCCCACCTCTTTTCCTACAGTCGAGGATGGCCTTGACCTCGAATTCCTCCTCTCCGTCCACCAAGACCGGTTCTGGTGGAGCTGTGTTGCGCCCAGGGAAAAGGTCTTTGACCACAGGTTTGAGTAGGCTCACATGAAAGACCGGATGGATGCGGAGTGATGGAGGTAGCTCCAGCTCATAAGCTGCTTGATTAATTTCCCACTTAATTGGGAAGGGTCCCATGAATTTTGGCCCCATCTTTTTAGAGGGACAGGAGAGCCTCAGGTTCCTTGTGGACAGCCAGACCCGTTGACCCGTTTGAAGTATAAGTTCGGCCCTTGGCCAGAACCACCTGCCTCTCCTCCTTAAGCTCCAGTTCCGGTAGGAGCTGACATCCTTTTCTCCACCCTTGTAAGTCAAAAACCACTTTACCTCTCCGATACTTGGACTCCTCTCGAG
>BLSH010162242.1:943534-956401 GCA_018402905.1 Glandirana rugosa | reverse complement strand
GACAATGCTTTTCTCCATCCAATCTGACAGAGCTTGAGCTATTTTGCAAAGAAGAATGGGCAAACATTTCACTCTCTAGCTGTGAAAAGTTGGTAGAGACATCCCCAAAAAGACTTGCAGCTGTAATTGCAGTGAAAGGGGGTTCTACAAAGGATTGACTCGGACGAGGGGGCTGAATACAAATGCACGCCACACTTTTCACATATTTTCTTTTTTTTTTTTTTTTAATTGAAAACCATTTATCATTCTCCTTCCACTTCACAATTATGTGCCACTTTGTGTTGGTCTATCATATAAAATCCCAATAAAATAAATTTACGTTTTTGGTTGTAACAGGGCAAAATATGGAGAATTTCAAGGGGTATATGTACTTTTTCAAGGCACTGTAGTATATAATTACAAACTATACATAAAGAGACTCTTTCCCCTTATCAATGCAAGTCAAAGTAACAGTATATCTGTCAAGATTTGTTCACCTGATCCACGTATACTGACCTTGCTTGAGCTCCCTTATGGCTCCTTCCTTCCTTGCAGCCGGTGATACCATCTGGCACTTCCAGGTTTGTGGGAGCATGTGACTTCCTGCCCTGTGACAGTGCTGGGGCCTAAACGTTAATCACTAGGCTGATGTAAGGGACAGTCACCCTCCCGCTGACACCAATGTCAAGCACAGTCT
Organism: Glandirana rugosa; assembly: GCA_018402905.1. Lineage (NCBI taxonomy): Eukaryota > Metazoa > Chordata > Amphibia > Anura > Ranidae > Glandirana > Glandirana rugosa. Next base: position 955,725 of record BLSH010162242.1, on the reverse strand, counting down.
TCCTCCCACTGACCGTCAATATAATAGGTAGTCTTCTTCAGACAGAAACCAATGTTAGGGGCAATCTTACCACTGACTCCATTCCAAAAAGCAGTCTTCTGCCCACTGACTTTCTAAGAGGCAGTCTTCTTCCCACTGACCACCAATATAAGAGGCAGTTATCCTACCACTAACAGTAAGGGGCAGTCTTCCTATCACTAACACCAATGTAAGGAATAGTCTTCTTCCCACATACCACCAATATAGGGCTAACATTTCTTAATGCTGAACACTAATATAAGCCTGCCTATCGCTGACACCAATTTAATGAGAAGTTTTCCTCCTATTGATCACCAAGGTAAGGGACAGTCTTCCTACTATTGACACCAATGTAAAGTTCAGTCTTCCTCCCACTGACCCCCAATTTAAGGAGCAGTCTTCCCTCCACTGGCACAATGTAAGGATCAGTTTTCCTACCATTAACATCAATGTAAGAAGTCTTTCTCCCACTGACCACCGATTTTAAGTATTTTTCCTCCCACTGACCACCAATGTAAAGAATAGTCTTCCTACCGATGACACCAATGAAAAGAGCAGTCTTCCACCCACTGACACCAATGTAAGGAGCAGTCTTCCTGATACTGACCATCAATGTAGGGAGCCATCTTCCTGACACTGGCACCAATTTAAGGGGCCGTTTTCATTCCACAGACACCAGTGTAAGGGGCAGCCTTCAACCCACAGCCACCAATATAAGGGGCAGTCTTGTTCCCACTAACACCAATGCAAAGGACAGTTTTCCTTCCCACCAACTCCAATAATAAGGGACTGAAAATTAACAGCAGGGCAGTTAGGTCAGTATCAAATAAACACTTTATTAAAATAAGAAGCACACTTGCATTGAAGCTAGCATGCATTTGAAGAAGAGGGCAAAGTCCCTGGAAACGCGTCATGCACACCCCCTCTCCCGACATCCACCAGGCATTTTGACAGCTGTCACCCTTGTGTGCAGCCTAAAACACCGGCACTAAAATCCATACTTTGAGCTGGCTGGCTCCCTGTCATCCTTGGTCTATGTTTGCTTAGTTATGTCTACAGCCTCACACTGATTACAGCTGCTTGGTCTTAGGTGTTCCCTATCCATGCTGTTTCATGCTAATGTCAATGTAATTGTGCTGCTTATTTTTCTGGTACAATATTTTTATTGACAAAAAAATGAAAGCCAGATAACAAATTTCCATGCAGGGGATATAAGCGTGAAGTATAAAACAGAAATTCTCACAAAAATATAGGGTAAAATGTGTTATAGGATACACACTATAAACTGTCCACAACCCTCAGGCCAGGGCCGGGGGTCAGTGCGTAATGAATAAGCCTGTGGACCCAGGGGCTGAAGTAGGCAAGGGGAGCAGAGCTTCCTGCAACAATGGGGACAGAAAATAAAAAATAAAGTAAAATAATTAAGAGCCCCAAGACTAAACTAGGCATGGGACAAAACAAAGCAAGACAAAACAAAGAAGAGAAGATGAATAATTAATAAGCATGTGGACCCAGGGGCTGAAGTAGGCAAGGGGAGCAGAGCTTCCTACAACAATGGGGACAGAAAATAAAAAATAAAGTAAAACAATTAAGAGCCCCAAGACTAAACTAGGCATGGGACAAAACAAAGCAGAGAAGATAAAAAAGGGGGGCACACACACACACATGACGGAGGGGAGGGGGGGTGTAGAACAGAGTGGCAGGCAGGAGGCCCAGAAACAGACTGGTTGGGTGAAAAGTGGAGAATGCATAGGGCCCACATCTTGAGGAATTTGGCATGGGGGTCATGGAGGATACTGGACATTTTTTCAGGGATCATGAGGGTCTTCAAGCTATTCTTTACCTCCAGAAATGAAACAGCTGGCCTTTTCCAGGCCCTTGCAATTGCGCGTTTAGCTGTGATAAATAGGTATGTGGCTAGTTTCTGTTGGTGAGAAAAGAGGCCAGGGACCGGGCAATGGAGCAATGCAAATTTGGGGTCCTTATGGAAAGGTACGTAGAAGGGGGTAGATCGGAGTCCAAAGACCCTTAACCAAAATCCCACGAGGCGGGGGCAAGACCACCATATATGTATTTCATCTCCTCGCTGGCCACATCCTTGGAAGTATCCATTACCGTGGGATGGGTTTGACTTGGCAATGCGGGCTGGGAAACTTATAGGCTGCCCCCAACGTGGCTGTGTTAAAAGAGCATTTTACTATGTTTGACCAGGCTTTACTCCAGTCTACGAGGTCTATGGGGGACAGGTCATGTTCCCATTTAAGCACATAGGAGAGTGTAGTAGAGGTGCTGCCAGCGGTGAGTGAGGGGTAGATCATGGAGATGGTGCTGAGGGAGGCTGGGCAATGCTGGCAAGTGTGTTCAAAGGCAGTCATTTGATATGGGGAGGAGTCAAGGTGCCAAAGGGAAGTTATCCAGTGTTGCAGCTGAATGTAACGGAAGAATTCAGCTAGCAGAGCTTTGTGGATTTCTTGGATTGAGGACCATGTAGGGAAAGCACCGGAGCTAAGAAAATGATGGACATGTGAGAAGCCATGGGTGGGCCACCACGAGAATATGTGTGGTTGTTCTGAGCCAGATGGGAACATAGGGTTATTTAGAAGTGGAAGCAGCGGCAGGAATGGAGACATAAGTTTGCCGGAGAACCGTATCGAGTCCAATAATTTAGATTATGTGTCATGATGGGGCTGTCAGAAGGGGGTAGCATTTTAGGGGGCAGCTACAGCAAGGTAGAGATAGGGACCGGTGCACAGTTAGGCACCTCCAGTAAAACCCAGAGGGGGACGTCAGACGTTGCATGCAGCATAGAGAGTTGAGAGATTTGGGCTGCTTGATAATATTTTGCAATGTCCAGGATGCCCAACCCACCACACAGCCTATGAGCATACAAAGTAAAGCGGGAGACCCTGGGGCGCTTGTGTGGCCAGATGAAGGTGAGAAGCCTGTTCTGGAGAAGCCGTAGATAGCTAGCCCAGCGATATGGGAAGGAAGATTAGAGATGTGAGGCTAGGTATACCGGGAGAGTAATGTTCAGGGCAGTTGTTTTGTGTGGGTTAATTTGGAGACCAGAAATAGCAGCAAAGCGGGCCAGAAGGGCCTGGAGGTTGGGTAAGCTGATGATAGGGTTGGTGAGGGTCAGGAGGGCATCATCTGGGAACATGTTCAGTTTATAGCAGTCTCCCGCATAGGGAATTCCAGTGGTTCAAGGGCAAGAATAAAAAGAACCAGATAGGGAGCATCCCTGCCTCATTCCTCTAGAGATGGGAAAGGAGGGTGAGAGGCAGCCAGCATAGCGGACTGAGGCACAGGGGTTTGAATAGAGGGCCGTCAGCTACAAAAGGATTGAGTCTCAAAAACCTCAATGCTGTAGCACATACCAAAAATAGTCCCACGAGAGGGTGTCAGAGGCTTTATATATGTCAAGCGATAGGAGGAAACCGGGGATTTTGCATTGTTGCAGTAGGGTGATCAAATGGACAACTTTCCGGACATTGTCCCCCACCTGATGGCCAGGTATGAAACTGACCTGGCCTCTATGAACCAAGTAGCACAGGTACTTGTTAATGTGGGAACACAAGATCTTCCCTAAAAGTTTCACGTCTTCATTAAACAGAGAGACTGGGCGAAATGCCAGGGGTTCATAGGCCTCTTCGGTAGTCTTGGGGATCATGGAGATGTGAGCCCGCAGAGAGTCTGGGGAGGGTAACGCACCTCGTTTCATACAGTTAAATTAGGCCATCAGGTGAGGAAGTAAAAGGGAAGAAAATTTGGGATAATATAATCCGCTGAAGCCATCCAGACCTGGGGGTCTTCGAGGTTTGGATGCCCTTGATGGCTTGAGACACCTCCAGTTCGGTGATGTCAGCATTGAGGGCTGTGCAGGCTGCCAAAGAGAGAGAAGGAAGACGAAGATCGTGAAAGAAGTTGTCTGCAAGGTCAAGAGAGAAGGGGGAAGGATTGCTGTAAAATGAGGCCAGGAAGTCTGCCAGGGCCGCAGAAACTTTGTTCGGATCCGAGGAGAGGTCCCCACAGGTGGAACGGAGGCAAATAGGTTTATGGCCGTGGGCTTCTACATTGATTTTCCTGGCAAGCATTGTGCCTGGTTTATTTGCACAGGAGTAAAATTTGTGCTTAGTCCCCCGCAGGACCTTCTCAGCTTGGTCAGAGGCCAATAAGTCTAATTCAGCTGCGAGAGTGTCTCAAGCCTTTTTGTTTGCTGGTGTGGGGTCATATTTCCACTCCGTATCGGTGGAGGCCAGGAGATCTGTGAGCTCCCGGATCCGCTTTTCTCTGTGATGTTTTTGGGAGGACGCTAGTTGTATACAGTGGCCCCTCATGGTGGCCTTGTGGGCCTCCCATAAGGAGATGGGCACTGACACAGAGCCCACATTTTCTTTAAAAGTGTGCTGCTTATTTTAATAAAGTGATTTTTATTTGATACTGATCTCAGCACCCAACTGTCCATTTTCTTCCACATTGAGGTGATCCTACCCAGATCTTCTGCAGGAGCTGCAGAGGTTCCAGTCTCAGTCCCTTCTGTTCAGGCATGCATCCAGTTGCCTCATCCATTCCTCTTCCCTGTTGATGGTCTACAGATACAGAAGACATTTCCAATGGACCAAGGGACTTTGCACTTCTCCTAGGAACAGATGTACTGTGTACTTGTACAATCTTTGGATTTGCAATAATAAGGGTGTCATGAATCTGCAGTAACAAGCATGTCTTGTCTGTTTGCTTACCTGTCTGCTTATGGTCAGCTTAGAGACCATGCACCCCTCACCTGTGTGCTTTAGTAGTCTTTCCTCAGCAGGGCCCCACCCCAGGTCCTAATTAGGAACATTATATAACACTTTGCAGTGCAAGCCACTGACTCTGATCAATATTGTGCGTTTCAGTGTGTGTGGTTCCTGCTGAGTGCTCGTCGTCTGATTCCGTTACCGACTTTGGCTTGTTCGTGACCATTACTGTCTGCATGTTACCCCGACCTTGGCTTGTTTGTGACTTTTCCTGTCTGCTGGTTACCCCGATCTTGGCGTGCTTTCCTGTCTGTCCCTGTCTGCTTGTTGCCCTGACCCTTGGCTATCCCACTGACCATTCCTTGTTGTCCTGTACTGCTGCTACTTCTCTATCCACCAGTAGTCAGCCGTGAGCGTGAGCTGGGAGACCCCGGGGGCCACGACCTGGAGCCAGTTGCAGTCAAGTCCATCCTCACCACTAGAGGATTTGGTGAACAGCTGCTGGCTCTTACACTCCGTGCCCTGGGGAAACCTATGCTCTAGCTCCCTGCATATCTGTGTCAGTGCTCCAGTGGTCCTGCTTCCATCACCACCCAGAGTTCCATTTTGCAGCAGTCAGCTAAGGGTCCACAACCTTAGTGGTACACCCCTAACCCTAGCGGTGCGCACCTGTCACCTGCCCTCAGATGACCTGACAAAGGGACTGTCTTACTCCCACTGAGACCAATGTTGAGGTATTTTTTCTCCCAGATACAATGTGTTACATTTTCCCAACTGCAGCACTTTATAAGCTGCGCTATACTTTACATACTCCTAACTCTTGTACTTTATACACTATGTTTTACAGTCAGGTCCATAAATATTGGGACATCGACACAATTCTAATCTTTTTGGCTCTATACACCACCACAATGGATTTGAAATGAAACAAACAAGATGTGCTTTAACTGCAGACATTCAGCTTTAATTTGAGGGTATTTACATCCAAATCAGGTGAACGGTGTAGGAATTACAACAGTTTGTATATGTGCCTCTCACTTTTTAAGGGATCAAAAGTAATGCGACTGATTAACAATCATAAACCAAACTTTCACTTTTTAACACTTGGTTGCAAATCCTTTACAGTCAATTACAGCCTGAAGTCTGGAACGCATAGACATCACCAGAAGCTGGGTTTCATCCTCGGTGATGCTCTGCCAGGCCTCTACTGCAACTGTCTTCAGTTCCTGCTTGTTCTTGTGTCATTTTCCTTTCAGTTTTGTCTTCAGCAAGTGAAATGCATGCTCAATCGGATTTAGGTCAGGTGATTGACTTGGCCATTGCATAACATTCCACTTCTTTCCCTTAAAAAACTATTTGGTTGTTTTTGCAGTATGCTTCAAGTCATTGTCCATCTGCACTGTGAAGCGCCGTCCAATGAGTTCTGAAGCATTTGGCTGAATATTAGCATATAATATTGCCCGGAACACTTCAGAATTCATCCTGCTGCTTTTGTCAGTAGTCACATCATCAATAAATACAAGAGAACCAGTTCCATTGGCAGCCATATGTGCCCACGCCATGACACTACTACCACCATGCTTCACTGATGAGGTAGTATGCTTTGGATCATGAGCAGTTCCTTTCCTTCTCCATACTCTTCTCTTCCCACCACTCTGGTACAAGCTGAACTTGGTCTCATCTGTCCATAGGATGTTGTTCCAGAACTGTGAAGGCTTTTTTAGATGTTGTTTGGCAAACTCTAATCTGGCCTTCCTTATTTTGAGGCTCACCAATGGTTTACATCTTGTGGTGAACCCTCTGTATTCACTCTGGTGAAGTCTTCTCTTGATTGTTGACTTTGACACACATACACCTATCTCCTGGAGAGTGTTCTTGATTTGGCCAACTGTTGTGAAGTGTGTTTTCTTCACCAGGGAAAGAATTCTTCGGTCATCTACCACAGTTGTTTTCCGTGGTCTTTTGGTGTTGCTGAGCTCACCGGTGCATTCTTTCTTTTTAAGGATGTTCCAAACAGTTGATTTGGCCACACCTAATGTTTTTGCTATCTCTCTGATGGGTTTGTTTTGTTTTTTCAGCCTAATGATGGCTTGCTTCACTGATAGTGACAGCTCTTTGGATCTCATATTGAGAGTTGACAGCAACAGATTCCAAATGCAAATAGCACACTTGAAATGAGCTCTGGACCTTTTATCTGCTCCTTGTAAATGAGAATGAGGGAATAACACACACCTGGCCATGGAACAGCTGAGCTGCCAATTGTCCCATTACTTTTGGTCCCTTAAAAAGTGGGAGGCACATATACAAAATGTTGTAATACCTACATCGTTCACCTGATTTGGATGTAAATACCCTCAAATTAAAGCTGAAAGTCTGCAGTTAAAGCACATCTTGTTTGTTTCATTTCAAATCCATTGTGGTGGTGTATAGAGCCAAAAAGATTAGAATTGTGTCGATGTCCCAATATTTATGGACCTGATTGTATATTATACCCATGTTCACTGTATTCTATACCCTGTGCTGAAACTTACATATTCCAAACCACTGCACTTTGAATAATATGTTGCATTTTCCTGACTGCTGAATTTCATTAGTTGTGTTGTACATTACATACACCTGATCAAAGTATTTATTGTCTAAACCGTTGTTGCTGAGTAGCCTCCAACTATTTTAATGCAGTTCTCAGACTGAGTGTGAGATAAAATTATCCTATAAAGTTTTGTCTTTTGAATCTGTGAGATGCATGCCTTTGGCACAGTAAGTAAGCAACTTTCATGGTTACAAGGACTTTGGCATATATAAAGTGCCTTGAAAAAGTATTCATACCCCCTGAAATGTTCCACATTTTGTTACAACATATGTAAACATATTTTATTGGGATTTTATGTGATAGACCAACACAAAGTGGCACATAATTGTGAAGTGGAAGGAAAATGATAAATGGTTTTCCAATTTTTTTTACAAATAAATATTTGCAAAGTGTGGCGTGCATTTGTATTCAGCCCCCTTTACTCTGATACCCCTAACTAAAATATAGTGAAACAAATTTCCTTCAGAAGTCACCTAATTAGTAAATAGAGTCCACCTGTGTGTAATTTAATCTCAGTATAAATACAGCTGTTCTGTGAAGCCCTCAGAGGTTTGTTTGAGAACCTTAGTGAAGAAACAGCATCATGAAGGCCAAGGAACCCAGCAGACAGGTCAGGGATAAAGTTGTGGAGAAGTTTAAAGCAGGGTTAGGTTATAAAAAAATATCCCAAGCTTTGAACATTTTACGGAGCACTGTTCAATCCATCATCCAAAAATGGAAAGAGTATGGCACAACTGCAAACCTACCAAGACATGGCAGTCTACCTAAACCATCAGGCTGGGCAAGGAGAACATTAATCAGAGAAGCATACAAGAGGCCCATGGTAATTCTGGGGGAGCTGCAGAGATCCACAACTCAGGTGGGAGAATCTGGCCACAGGACAACTATTAGTCGTGCACTCCACAAATTTGGCCTTTATGGAAGAGTGGCAAGAAGTCCTGTTTGCAGTTTACCAGAAGCCATGCGGGGGACACAGCAAGCATGTGGAAGAAGGGGCTCTGGTCAGATGAGACCATAATTTAATTTTTTGGCCTAAAAGCGAAACGCTGTGTGTGGTGGAAAACTAACACTGCACATCACCCTGGCAGCATCATGTTGTGGGGATGCGTTTCTTCAGTGGGGTCAGGGAAATTGGTCAGAATTGATGGGAAGATGGATGGAGCCAAATACAGGGTGTCAGGTCCCTTTAGGTCCAAGGGACTAAGAACACCCCGTGGAGGTTGTGGACCCAACGGCTGACTGTTGAGGGTTCTGGGACACAGCCACACAGAGTTGCAGCCACAGTCCTGGACAGGGAGTTAGAGAGCATGGGGTCTAAGAAACAGCAGGTTTTCACCAAAGCCTCTGATGGTGAGGATGGACTACGCTGCAGCTGACTCCAGGTCACAGCCCCTAGCGTCTCCCAGCTCACACTCACGGCTGGCTCTGGAGGATGGAATGGAAGCAGCAGCACAGGGCAACGAGGAATGGACAGAAGGTAGCCCGAGGTTCTGGGTGACAAGCAGACAGGGATGGTCAAGACAAGCTGAAGGTCATGATAACACGCAGGCAGGGATGGTCAGGAGAAAGCCAAGTCGGTACATGGAACAAACAGAGTGCACACGGCACGAATGATACAGGAACGCCTAACACAACTGTTGAACAGCAAGGCTTGGCTTGCAGTGCACAGGGTTAAATAGTGTTTCCTGTTAGAGGCTGGGGTGGAGCCATGCTTGAGGAAGAATAATTAAGCACACAGGTGAACAGCGATCAGTCTCTAAGCTGAACACAACAGAGAGGTAAGCAGACAGAGAGATATGAACATTACTGCAGATTCATGACAGTAACCCCCTCTTATGAGGCCACCTCCTCCCCCACTTGGGCCCAGGCTTGGAGGGAAACCTCAGATGAAACCTCCTCAAAAGACAGGGCGCAAACACATCAGATGCAGTGATCCAAGACCTCTCCTCAGGACCAAATCCTTTCCAATGTACGAGGTACTGAAGAATGCCTTTACAGAGCTGGGAATCCAGAATTTGACTAACGTTGTACTCCTGATTATCCTCAGAGACTGGGACCACGGTAGGGAGAGGGTGAGAAAACTTATTGAGGAGTAAAGGCTTCAGAAGGGAAACATGAAAGGAGTTTGAGATCCTGAGGCTTTTAGGGATCTGAAGTTTAAAACAAACCAGATTCAACTTAGAAGTTATAGTGTATGGGCCAATGAATCTTGGGGAAAATTTCCAAAAAAGGAACTTGGAGCTTGATGTTTCTGGTGGAAAGCCAGACTTTGTCCCCCTGGCTGTAAAGAAGGCAGTTTACGCCTGCGAGGGTTGACAAAACCTTTGAATTTGTCAGCAGCTGCCCAAAGGGAATCATGAACGTTACTCCAAATTGGATTGAAAGATTTTTGAGCCATAGCCAAGGCTGACATGCCCAGAGAACTGGTCATAGAAAGAGGGAGCTGAGGGTATCTTCCATAAACTGTGAAAAAGGGTGTCTTCTGAGAACTGATGTTAAGTCTCATTCGTTATTGGAATTAACCAGACAAATCGCTCCATCAACTAAAAACGACCAAGCACCACCACTACCAGCACCCCAGGTGCTGAGAAAGGCCTCTAACTCCTGATTAACCCTCTCAGTCTGTCCATTGGATTGAGGGTGGTAAGAAGAGGAAAAATCCAAGACAATATTGAGGGATTTGCAAAAGGCTCTCCAAAAGCGAGATGTAAATTGAACACCCCTGTTGGAAACAATATGGGAAGGAACCCCATGGAAATGGAAGATTTCCCGAACAAATATGGGAACCAAAGCAGGAGCAGAAGGGAGAGCAGGGACAAAATGAGGCCATCTCGGAGAACCGATCAATTACCATCCAAATGACCATATTATTCTCAGACGGTGGAAGATCAGTGATAAAGTCAATGGCAATGCGAGACCAGGGCTCCTTAGGAATGGGCAAAGACATGAGAAGACCATTAGGAGCTTGTGTGGAGGATTTAGACTGGGCACAGACATGCATGACAAGCCTTAGTATAGTATTTGACATCCAAACAGAGAGTAGACCACCAGTAGTGCCAACAGTGGGGGCGAAGGTCTTGCCAGGAGGAATTTTTGACTCCAGGGTAGTAGAATGGGCAAGAATGCATGAGGTTAGAATGATCGGCTCAGGTTTAGGGGTGGGCTACTCATCCAAAGTGTGAAATGACCTAGAGAATGCATCAGCCCAACTGTTGCAGGAACGAGGTTTGTATGTAATCATGAAATTAAAACAGGAAAAGAACAGACTCCACCTGGCCTGTCTGGGATTCAGTCATTTGGCATTCTGTAAGTACTGCAGATTTTTATGATCAGTGAAAATTGTTATGGAGTGAGGGGAACCCTCTAAGAGAAGACGCCACTCCTCTAACGGCAATTTAATTGCAAGAAGTTCCCGATCACCAATAGCGTAATTTTTCTCTGCCTGAGAATTTTTTTTAGAGAAAGACGCACATGGTTGACATTTTTTCTCAAAGGATTGAAGAAGCACAGCTCCCACCCCTATCTAAGAAGTGTCCACTTCAATAAAAAATGGATCCCCAGGATAAGGTCTCCTTGATAGCACCAGAAACAAAAGCCTGTTTCAAATCATGAAACGCAGAGACCGCTGCAGGGGGCCACTTCTTGGCATTTGCACTCTTCTTGGTCAAGGCAATAATAGACGCAGCAATGGAAGAGTAATTTATAATGAACTGCCTATAATAATTCCTGAACCCAAGAAACTGCTGTGTGGCCTTGAGGCTGGCAGAAAGAGGCCAGTTGGTATTGGCCAAGACCTTTCCAGGATCCATACAAAGACCCAAACTCGAGACAAAGCATCCCAGAAACAGGACCTCAGAACATTCAAAAGAACATTTCTTCAGCTTGGCAAGTAGATTTTCTGAAAAAATGAGAATGTCATCCAGATAGATGACAACAAACTGATAAAGCAGATCCCTGAAGATTTTGTTGACAAAGTTTTGGAACACAGCTGGGGCATTACACAAACCAAAAGGCATAACCAAGTGTTCGTAATGCCCATCTCTAGTTTTAAATGCGGTTTTCCATTCGTTACCTTCCGGTATCTGGATGAGATTATACAATATGCACCCCTGAGATCCAACTTGGTAAAAATGGAGGCACCTTTCAATCTGTCAAATAGTTCAGATATTAAGGATAAGGGGTATTGATTTTTGATTGTCACCACATTTAAGCCTCGATAGTCAATGCAGGGTCTTAAAGTGGTTGTTAAGCCACTTGTATAAAATGCTCCCATTCCCTCTGTATTAGCACAATAAGTTCCCCTGTGCCTGTGTTATAACATATATACACTTATCTGTATAGATGACACACAGGCTTCCTAGGATCAGTTGTCGTTTTTCTCCCTCCTCTGCTCAGCAAAGAATTCCTGAGGGTGGGGCTGAGCACTGCTGCTGATGTCAGCTGGAGAGGATAAAGAGGCATGTGTAGGAAGTCGGAGTGTTATCTGTATAGATAAGAATATTTATGCTATAAAACAGACACAGGCAAACTTCTTGTTCTAATACACAGGGGATAGGGGCTTTAAAAGTTAATTATGAGAGCAGAGAAGAGACTCTACATACTGACAGGGAGAGGGAGGGGGAGGGGGGAGTTGAAGGACCACGGGCTCTCAGGATCAGCTAATATGCTAGGGGAGTCTCCACTCAGGGGGGATTCAAGACCTGGCATTATCACACAAGTATTTTAGGGTATACAGAGAGATAATTTAAAAAGCAAAAGCACCCTGCTGCTAATTGCACATTAAAGAGACAGGAGCAGCATTTTTTTTTGGGTTAAAGAACGCTTTAATGGTATGTTAAGTGGATTGT
>BLSH010162242.1:926513-943524 GCA_018402905.1 Glandirana rugosa | reverse complement strand
GGAGTTGAAGGACCACGGGCTCTCAGGATCAGCTAATATGCAAGGGGGGTCTCCACTTAGGTGGTATTCAAGACCTGGCATTATCACACAGGTATTTTAGGGTATACAGAGGGATAATTTAAAAAGAAAAGCACCATGCTGCTAATTGCACATTAAAGAGACAGGAGCAGTATTTTTTTTTGGGGGGGGGGGATAAACAAACGCTTTAAGGTACCATCCTTTTTGCAAGGCAATGAGGATTTCTGGCTAAACCCTTTCTCTAGATTTTCAGCGACAAGCTCTGACATGGCCTGGGTCTCTGGGATGGACAGAAGGTAGGTATGACACCTTGGCAATAACACAGTCAAAGGAAATGTGAGGAGGAAGCACCTCAGCTAATTTTTTGCAGAACACATCCCGGAAATCACTATATGCAATAGGAAGAGCAGAAGATATAGATGTGGTGGCAACAGGAAGTCTCTCCATTGGGGAAACTTTGAGTAGACAGGGCAGGAAACAGGAGGAACCCTGAGCCAGGATCTGCCCAAAAGTCTAGTCAACGTGTGGAGAATGGAGCTGCAACCAAGGAAGGCCCAATAAGATGGGGGTTGAGGCCTTAGGTAGGATAAGGAAGAATATCCACTTCTGGTGGAGTATCCCTACCAACATCTTAACAGCGTTGGTCTGGAAGCAGATAGGGCCCCCTGGAAGAACAGTGCCATCAATCGTGTGGCGTGATGAGGGGAAAAAGGGTACGTTTCATGGAAGATGCAGTTCTCCAGTCCATAAAATTACCAGCAGCTCCGGAATCCAGATATGCCAAGTCCGAATGAGAGGAAGTGCCTACATGAAGGAACACATAAAGGAGAAGATTATATTTCTGGATCTAATACTATACCTTCCAGATGTATTAGACCCAATCGTTTCCCAGATGCAGTGAGCAAGAGTCACTAAAATGACCTTTGCCCCCACAATAGAGACACAGGCCCAGAGCTCTGCACCTAACACGTTCCTCGCGGGATAGCCTGGTCTGGCCCAGCTGCATACATTCCTCAGCTGCCAGGAGATGCTCCACGGGACGGAGGAAGGGGAGCTCAGGCTGAATATGGACCAGGGAGTGTGGGCGTCTTTTTTCTAGGGACCTCTCCTGAAATCGAATATTGATCTGGTTACACGAGGAGATGACATTGTCCAGACCGGCGGGAATGGTTCTTCCCACTAATTCATCCTTCACTCTGTCAGAGAGACCATGTACAAAGGTTGCAACTAAGGCCTCATTATTTCATCTCAGCTCAGCTGTTAGTATACGAAACTGAAGAGCATACTGTCCCACTGAAGTAGAGCCTTGGTGAAGATGTAAAAGGGCACTGTCCACTAAAGAAACCCGACCCAGTACTTCAAAGAGCTTCAAGAAGTTAGGCTACTAACCACTGGATCATTTTTCTCCCACAGGGGGGCAGCCCAGGCCAAAGCCTTGCTGGAGAGGAGGGAAATAATGTAGGCTACCTTTGCCCCATCAGATGCAGTGGCGGCTGGTGAAATTTTAGGGTGGGGGGGGCGCCAGACCCTGCCCTTCCTTTTTGACCCATCCCACTTCTCAGAAGCCCCACTCCTCATAGTTTTCACCCCTTATGTCAGATAGGGTATACAGCATCACAGATAGGGTATACAGCATCACCAGATATGGGTATACAGGGTCACCAGATAGGGGTATACAGAGCCACCAGATAGGAGTATACAGAGCCCCAGACAGGAGTATACAGAGTCACCATATAGCCGTATACAGAGTCACCATATAGCAGTATACAGAACCACCAGAAAGCAGTGTACAGAGCCACCATATAGCAGTATACAGAGCCCCAGATAACAGTATAAAGTCACCTTATAGCAGTATACAGAGCCCCAGATAGCAGTATACAGAGCCCCAGATAGCAGTATACAGAGTCACCATATCGCTGTATACATAGCACCAGATAGGGTATACAGTCACCAGATAGGGGTATACAGAGTCACCATATTGCAGTATACAGAGCCCCAGATAGCAGTATACATAGCACCAGATAAGGTATACAGTCACCAGATAGGGGTATAAAGAGTCCTAGATAGGGTATACAGTCACCAGATAGGTGTATACAGTCACCAGATAGGGCATACAGTCACCAGATAGGGGTATACAGAGTCACCATATCGCAGTATACAGAGTCACCAGATAGGGTATACAGTCACCAGATAGGAGTATACAGAGCCACCATATCGCAGTATACAGTCACCAGATAGGAGTATACAGAGCCACCATATCGCAGTAAACACTCGGCACTGACCCCCCCCCCCCCCCCCCGAAGTTGGAACAAGTCCGGCACTTACCTCATCTAACAGGCAGGCTGGCAGTGTGCACTGTGCAGAGCTCAGTTTGTGGAGAGTATGCTGGCAGTGGATGGTCTGCGGCGCAGGAGTCGGAACTGAAACCCAGTGGAGTGCTGCACATCTGCCACAGTCCCGCCCCAGCGGGACTGCATCCAATGCCAGTCAGTCACTGGCTCAGCATCCAATGCCAGTCAGTCACTGGCTCAGGGCAGTCAATCAGACTATGTGTGTGTGCCTGTTCAGTGCACATACATAGTCTTTTATGACTGACCAATCGGCTCACTACTTGCTGGGAAGTTTTGAGGCTGGAGTTCGAAGTGAATGGTGCACTGGCTGAGGTAGGCCTTAGAGTCCCCAGAGAAATGGGACAGAGCTGGTAGTGACAGAGAGTGTGTGGTTGTGACTGCGACTGGAATAGGTACAGACGCCGACTGTGATTGAGGTTGCTGAACCGGAGGTCCTAAGGAGACCTGGAGCTGTTCAAAGCGGGAGGTTAAATCCTGAAGGAATGCATCCCCTGGGTCTGATTAGATTCCTGGGTCTCGAGTCTGCGGACTATGTCCTGCAGCTGATTTTCGACGTGTAGTAACATAGACCTTTGCTATATCTTCTAAAATGTAAGAGGGTATGCTAAGGGTCTATTTCAGAAATCAAATGTCTTTATATATTGATGAAAACATCGAGTTACCCACAGTATATTTTGCCAAAGTTAGAAAAAAACACACGTTTTGTTCCTCCCTTATTTCAGAAATCTAATTTATTTTATAATCTCTTAATGTTGTGATAACACCGTTAACTGCAGTTTTTGAAATTTATGTAACTGCACTAAATGTTTGATCATAGATTTTTTATTTTATTTGCACACTTTAATAGTATACGTTAGTTCCTGTTTTGTTCACATTTTGCAGCATTTTCCCAAATGTGTTTTGTGTACTGTTCCCAGAATTAATAAAAATAATATTTTTGCCTGGTGGTGGCATGATATGCTGCATAAAAACATGCTATATGGCATTTTAACATGTGCTCAATCAATCTAAAGGTGCCAACGGTGCACAATGATGCAATAAGATAATCAGTGATTTCTGTAACGTGCTGCAGTGCAGCACAAGGATGTGAATGAGATATGGCATATCACAATTCTGTGTTTGCAGCGGATTCCCTGCAGTAGCTGACTGGTCTATACTTCTGGGAACAAGTTAGATGTGAATGCAGCCTCAGTGTAAAGGGATCATTTATAGGCAGGCTGAACAAAGCTGACAATACATAGGAGTTTCCCTCTCTATGACACATATCCACACCTCTTTGTTTTGATCTTTTCATATGAGAGGTAACTTGCAGAATGTAAAGTGTGTGATTAAATACATCTAACATACACCATGGTAAAGCTGCACTGCATTAAAGATAAACTCTGGGAAACGCAGGTATTATCTAAATGTATAGTAGGGCGAACACCCCCCCGATTCGGTTTGCGCCAGAACTCTCAAACATCGCAAAAGTTCGGACCCAAACTCCCGAACCCTATTAAAGTCTGGCCATAAAAATTGTATGGGGGCCTGGGTACTGCCCTGGGTTACATGTATCAATGCAAAAAAAAGATTGTTTTTACAGGAGTAGTAATTTTAATAATGCTTAAAGTGAAACAATAACAATGAAAAATTCCTTTAAATATAGGGGTCCCCTTAGTCTGCCTGTGAAGTAGTGCATCTGTACTGTGTATAGAACTTGCTGCAGCAAAACTGACATTTATAAAGAAGTTTCTAAAGAAAAAAAATTACATTTAAATTGCTAGCAATACAATACCATTGCCAGCAATTAAAAAAAACAGCGTGGGGTCGCCCCCAAAATCCTTACCAGACCCTTATCTGAACATGCTGCCTGGTAGGCCAGGAAAGGGGGGGTGAACAAGCATCCCCCCCTCCTGAAGCATACCAGGCCACATGCCATCAACATGCTTCCACCATCCCAAAGCACCTTGTGCCCATTTTGATGTGGACAAGGCCCTCTTCCCAACAATCCTGGGCTGTGGTTGTGGGGGTCTGTGGACAGGGGGCTTATCGAAATCTGGAAGCCCCCCTTTAACATTATCCCCTGATTTAGATCCATCATCAATCATGATGCCTGCTGGACCTGAAAAGAAAAGCTCTGTCTGCGATGAAGGCTAAACCACTGACTGCAGGCTCTGCCGCTTGACAGTTCTTATATAGGTATGGGGCTGGGCCACCTGGTGACATCACCTGATGGCACCGGCCCATGTGACGTCACCGACCAGTGCATGCTGGGTTGGTAACATCACAAGGGGGTGGTGCCACTGAGGGACGTCGGCAGGTGGCCCCACCCCTTACCTATATAATAACTGTCAAACGGCAGAGCCTGCAGTCGTGGTTAGCCTTTGCCAAGGGCGGAGCTTTTTTCTTTCTTTTTTCAGGCTCGGCAGTGGTAGCGAGTGCCATGATTGATGATGGAACTACATTGAGGGACATTTTTTCTTATTTTTAGAAAAAGTGTTGTCAAAAACTGTGTTTTTATTTCTCTTTGACACTTTTTTTGGTGAATGGGTAGGGGATACAATGTACAAAGTACTCATTCACTTAGGGGGCCGGGATTTGGGAGCCCTCTTGTTAGAGGGGGCTTCCAGATTCCAATAAGCCCCTGCCCACAGATCCCCACAACCGCATCCCAGGGTTGTGGGGAAGAGGCCCTTGTTGGGGGCCATTGGCCTTTTATGGTTCAGGAGGGGGGCACTCACTTGTCCCCCCTTTCCTGGTCTGCCAGGCTGCATGCTTGGATAAGGGTCTGGTATGGAAAAATTTTTCCCCTTAAAATTCATACCAGACCCAAAGGGCCTGGTATGGATTGGGGGGACCCCCACACTGTCTTCATTTTTCTATTGCAATGGGATTTTTTTTCAGTCATCCGTTGTTAAGGACACTGCGTCTGGCTTCCCGGCCTGCTCCTTAACAACCAGCTATTTGATGTGCGCAAAACTTTGCCCAATCGGGGCTTAGAATGCACTGTGCAGCGTGTAATGCATTGTAGGGTGCTCGCTGGGTGAACATCCCGCTGAGTGCCCCACAAATTCAGATGTTCGCTAAATAGGGGAACAAGCCATGTTTGCCCAACTCTATCTAAATGAAGAAACATGTGTATTCTCAATTGAATCTTGGTGCGTTTTGTGTATTTATTCCTGATCTGTGCAGTAATCTAGCATGAAACTTTGCTGTTGTTCAGGAACAATTCAGCAATAAAAACTTTGAAAGACACTGCAGTGTCTTCTATCCAATCCCTCCTGTTGTTTTCTGCAGGCAGCCTTCTTCTACTCTCTGTAGAGGCTAAGTACAGCCTAGTAATGTTAATTTTACACAGTAATGCTTGTATTTGCAAAGGTATTTGGTGCACACAAAGTAGAGTTATAACCTTGTAGTTATTGAGAAATATACACTCATCAGCCACTTTATAGGTACACCTGTTGAATTGCTTGGTAACAAAAATTGCTAATCAGCCAATCACATGGCAGCAACTCAAAGCATTTAGGCATTTAGACGTGGTGAAGATGACTTGCTGAAGTTCAAACCGAACATCAGAATGGGGTAAAAGGGGATTTAAGTGACGTTGAACGTAATACAGTTGTTGGTGCCACACAGGCTGGTATTTCAAAAGCTGCTGATCTACTGGGATTTTCACGCACAACCATTTCTAGGGTTTACAGAGAATGGTCCGAAAAAGAGAAAATATCTAGTGAGCGGCATTTGTGTGGATGAAAATGCCTTCTTGTTGTCAGAGGTCAGAGGAAAATGGGCAGACTGGTTTGAGATGACAGAAAGGCAACACTAACTCAAATAACCACTCATTAGAGCCAAGGTATGCAGAATACCACCTCTGAATGCACAACACATTGAACCTTGAAGCAGATGGGCTACAGCAGCAGAAGACCACACTGGGTGCCTCTCCTCTCAGCTAATAACAGAAAACTGAGGCTACAATTCACACAGGCTCACTAAAATTGGACAATAGAAGATTAGAAAAATGTTGCCTGGTCTGATGAGTCTTGATTTTAGCTGCAACATTCAGATGGTAGGGTCAGAATTTGGCATAACGGTTCAGGCTGGCGGTGGTGGTGTAAAAGTGTGGGGGATATTTTCTTGGCACACTTTGCGCTCCTTAGTACCAATTGAGTATTGTTTTTGGGGGGTTTCCCCACAACATGGTGTGTGATCCTGGTGCTGAAATATTTAACCACCTGGGTTAGTCTGTACCTCTCAGTATAAGAGTGAGCATCCCTGATCCCTCTGAAAATGGAAAGCAGGAGTAAATGTGGCGCTGTTCCTTGTGGGTGAAATAGGGTAAAATTGTTTGTGTATAAATAAAATAAATGTGGTGAATGAATATTGTGTGCAACTTACATCCAAATTTCAACATACAATACATATACAATATAAGATATAAAATATAACCCAATGTGAATGCAGTTCTTAAAGTGAACAAGTCTCCAAAAAAAAGTATTTGGTGAAAAAGTGATTTGTGTTCTTCCTTGATTGCTTCTGTTTGTGGTTTCAGGCAATCCTTGGAATTCAATGAGTGCTCCTTAGTGCTGGACCTCCAGATGACATCAGCATGACGAAACCGGTATGACGGAGCTTACATGCGTCACTTCCGGGACACTGAGCTGAGATTACTGCTTGATGCAAGCGGTTCTCCCCAAACTTTTTCAAAACGGTTTTAAACATCTTTTAAGTTGATTTCAGTGGATTTTAATATGTTTTAAACATTGGATTGGAAATTATTTTGTCCGAATAAAGCCTTTTACAAACTGTACTACTCTATGGAGATTCCTTTTATCTTTCACACGCACATGTGACCGCAGGAAGGAAACTACCAGGGAGGACTACAGGCTCCAGGTGGACCCGCTGCACAGTGGTGTAGGACTGTGGATGCGCTGTACCCCGCAGAGGGGTGAATTGATTTGGTAAGCATACATCCATTTATCTATCTATCTAAAGCATGCAAGCATTAAGGAGCACTCATTTAATTCCAAGGATTGCCTGAAACCACAAACAGAAGCAATCAAGGAAGAGCACAAGTCACTTTTTCACCATATGCTTCTAAAGAATTTAAACCGTTTTTTGGGACTCTTTCACTTTAAGAACTGCGCTCACATTGAGTTATATTTTCTATTTTCTATTTTATATTGTATGTATTGTATGTTGAAATTTGGATATAAGTTGCACACAATATTCATTCACCACATTTATTTTATTTATACACAAACAATTTTACCCTATTTCACCCACAAGGAACAGCGCTTTACTACTCCTGCTTTCCATTTTCAATTTCTTTTCTTTCCCATGGGGAAGAAAAAGTAGGGGCTGCAGTTCCACCCACCATACAAATTACATTCAACCATCAGCGCGGCACCTACCCAAAACCCTTTGACATTTATCCCTGATCCCTCTACCATTTCACTTGAATGTGAGTAGGGATGGGCTCTAAGTTCGGTTCGCACCAGAACACCGGGAACACGTAATAAGTTTGTGTGAACACGCGAACCCTATTAAAATCAATGGGACTCGAACATGAAAAATCAAAACAGCTAATTTTAAAGGCTTATATGCAAGTTATTGCCATAAAAAGTGCGTGGGGACCCAGATACTGCCCTAGGGGACATGTATCAATGCAAAAAAAGTTTTTAAAACAATTGTTTTATTCAGGAGCAGTGATTTTAATAATGCTTAAAGTGAAAAAATAAAAATGAAATATTCCTTTAAATATCGTGCCTGGGGGGTTTCCCTTGGTCTGCCTGTAAAGTGGCACATCTGTGTGATGTTTAGAACAGTGCCGCAGCAAAATTACATTTTTACAGAAAAAAGTAATTTAAATTTGCTCGCGGCTGTAAACCAGGCCCTTTTTTAAAATTTTGGCCCGGGTTCCCCTTTAAATCCATACCAGACCCGAAGGGCCTGGTATGGATTTTGGGGGGCACCCCATGCCTTTTTTTCACTAATTCTGTCATAATGTTCCCCTTAACCACTTCAATACACTGTGTTATATATACACTACACTGACTGCACCATATAGTCTGAACTGTATTATATATACTACAGGGACTGCACCCTGCATTGTAATAACATGCCCCAGTCAAACAGGTGCAGAAAAATTGGGCCTTGGGTGTTGGTGGTGGCAGAACACTGTAACTTGCAGTTATTCTTGTTGGGCACCGGAACAGGCCCTGCTGTTGTAAAGTATTTTAAAAATTGTAATGACATGCCCCTGTTAAACAGGTGCAGAAAAATTGGGCCTTGGGTGTTGGTGGTGCCCTAAACCCAAAATATTGTTGGAAGCTAGCATCATCAGGATTCAGGAGGAATAGGATAGGCAGCATAGACAGTCTTCAAGGGATCCCAGATCTCTAGGAAATTCAATCAGTTACATCAGCATCAGGGGCTTGATGGCTGCTGATCCAGGACCAATTCATTTTTATAAATGTGAGCCTATCAACGGAGTCTGTGGACAGGCGCACTCTTTGATCCATTACAAACCCTCCAGCATCACTGAATGTCCATTCAGAAAGTACACTGGATGCAGGACAGGCCAGTAGCTAGATTGCATATTGAGCAAGTTCTGGCCAGTGGTCCATCCAGTAACTCAGTAACTCAGTAAAGCACCATATAATGCAGACACTGCCGATGGTTGCTTGAACCTATTAGCCCTGGGCGCTGACGACTGAAGAATTGTTTAAAGGCATCGGTCAGCCAGCCACCTTCTCCACTACTCTTCCTCTGACCAAAGGAAGCCTCAGAAACACTTTGTCCAGCAGCAGGAAATGGTAACTTCCCAGGGCCTGGAAAGGTGTTTCACAAACTTCTATCCTGACAATGTTTCATCCTCTGCTCCCTCTGCAAAGGCAGGATGAGCTCTGCAACTTTACCCTTGTAACGTGGATCAAGAATGAGAGTCCTGGGGGTCACTGAGGATGAAATTGTCAGGAACTACCTCCTCCCAGACACATACAACTCCTTGGGTTTCTGGGGACTGAAAACCATACCTTGAAGACTGCTGTGTGTTACCCTCTACATCCATGCTGATACAATCCTCCTCCACCTCCTCCTCTTATTCTCGGGTGTTTGGCGGCCCTGCAGCAATGCTATCTGCATAAAGGGGGTCTTGAGAGGAAAGGAAGTCCTCCTCTCCCTCCCGCTGTTCTGCTTCAAGTGCCCTGTCCATGATTCCAAGAAGAGTGTGCTCCAGCAAGAAGACTAGAGAGACAGTGTCACTGATGCATGCATTGTCGCTGCTCACCATCCTTGTGGCCTCCTCAAATGGTGACAGGACAGTGCATGCATCCTTGTTTAGTAGCTCCTGGCGTGGCGAAAAGAAGCCAAGCTCCCCTGAGCCTGTCCTGGTGCCATACTCACACAGGTACTCATTGATGGCCCTCTGCTGTGTGTGCAGCCGATGCAGCATTGCCAATGTTGAGTTCCACCCGGTGAGCATGTCACAAATAAGGCGGTTGGTGGGCAGGCTGAGTTCCCGCTGAATGTCAGCCAGCTAAGCACTGACATTGTATGATCGCCGCAAATGACCACAGACTTTTCTGGCCTGCCTCAGAATATCTGGTAAGCCTTGGTACCTGGTCTGAAACGCTGCACCACCAAATTTAGGACATGTGCCAAGCATGGAACATGTGTCAAGTGTCCCTGTCGGAGGGCAGAGAGAAGTTTGGTGCTGTTGTCGCATACAACCCTTCCTGGCTCAAGCTGCCATGGCGTTAACCACCTCTGGACCTGCCCCCGCAGATCTAACAGAATCTCTGCCCCTGTGTGGCTCCTGTCCCCTAGACAGACCAACTGAAGCACCGCATGGCATCTTTGAGCCTGACTGCTTGCGTAGCCCCTAGAGTGCTTAGGGAGCACGTCGGCTGTTATTATCGCGCATAAAAAGGAAAAGCGTGACCCGCCTGCAGAGGATGCACCATGTGTCACGCACCTGGTGGCGGAGTCTGTCTTATGCAGGGAACAATCTCTCTTGCGCACCTGATTCTGGGGCCCATGGTAGAGCAGACAGGAGACCGAGAGTGCAGGATAGCACGAGGGCTGGATTGTCTCTGATGATGATGCAAGAGATTCCGGATCGGCTCGCGCAGATAGGAAGGAAGGTGATTCAGGCTGGGTCAGCAACTGGCACGCGGTGTGGTACCAAGGAGCAGGCAGAAGAGTAATCAAAGTCCAAGCAGAAGTCATTATCAGGCGGGCAGCAGAGGTACCAGGGATCAGACAGGAGAATGGTTGTGGGTAGCCGGGGGTCGATGCAGGCAGGAATTAAGCAGATTAGGACAAGCCTGGTCTTCAGGGAACTAGATCAAACAACAGGAATGGAGCTGAGGCTCACGGGTACACTATACGCTGTAGAACGGACAGCACTGGCTGCTGGGTGCTGTCTGCTTAAATGGGGCCGTTTGGCACCAATGCCGGCGCATACGTGTGCGCACATGTGCACGGGCGCACAGGTGCGCGTACACGCTACGTGCGCCCGCACACAGGCCTCCAGACTCGGTTTCCATGGGCAACAGCGGTTTCCTGACATTGCCCCCCAAGGGGCAGCCTCCGGATGCCTTGCCAGATGCCAACTTCCTGGTGGTTTCTTCTGAAGGCTTGAATTAGTTCCACTGCATGAATGTTCGCTTCTGGTTCCCACGAGTTCTCTTCAGGTCCATAACCCTTCCATTTTACCAGGTACTGAGTAACCCCGGCCCTCTTCCGACAATCCAAGATGGCTTCCACCTCAAACTCCTCCTCTCCATTTACCAGAATTGATTCAGGTGGACCTGCCTTTCGTCCTGGGAAGGGGCCTGGGACAGTCGGTTTCAACAAGGATGTGTGAAAGACTTGGTGGATCCATAAGGAAGGGGACTATTGGAAGTGAATGTGTGGGGTATGGGTGTCCCATTAGCACCCAGATGCTAAAATGAAAGTAGGCATGGACTATCTCGGCACTCAAGGGTAACACAAGTGTACATTAGAAAATGTAAAACAATTTATTAAAGATGATAACATACAAAAACATACAATAAAATCAGAAATACAACATTGGGTACAGGCTCCAATGAATTTTACATAAAGTGCCTAGAGTGGTCCCCAAAAAGGGGTACCACCGGCCCTTAGCAGGTGAGCTGTAGATAGTGTCTGATAAACTCGACCGGTTTCGCGGGACTTCCGCTTCTTCAGGAGATTTAACAGCATACAGCTATATTGTTTGAAAACTATACATACATGAAAAAATGACAAAACATTAATATTCACAAAAGAAAAAAGATTTTTAATAGATAAAACTGGGAAAAATCTAGGTATAAACTCACCCACAATGATCACAGCCAACTTGGAGGGCCAAGAACACGCCCACTAGGGGCTATCCCCCCACGGCGAGCATGGGGGACAAAAGGAGCTGAATGACTAAACGTAGAGAAAAGGGTAAGGTGAATATCTGTCAACCGCAGTCACCAAGTAATTGTAATTAGGACATCCCCGTGATGGAAAAAGGAAAGTGCTGGAGCAAGGAAAGAGAAAACAATCACAAATGCAGAGAAGAAAAGAAAGAGGAGTGTAGAGAAGGAAAGAAAAGCAAGATAGAAAAGAGAAAAAAAGAGAGAAAAAAAGAGGGGAAAAAAGGGGGAAGGGGAAAAAACTAGAACAGACTGGAAAGTGAGGAGTGGCAGTGAAAAGATGAAAAGGAAAAAGGAAAAGAGAATGAGAGGGAAAGAAAGAAAAAGGAATGGAGGAGAAAGAAGGAAAAGAGGAGGGGGAAAGAGAGGAAAAAAAGGGGGAAACAAAACCCCTTCTCTTTTCTATCTTGCTCTCCTCAAGGGAGGAAGAGAAGATTAGGATGTTATCTAGGTATATGATGAAAAAGAGATCCAAAAAGTCCCGAAACGCATAATTTACAAAATGCTGGAAGGTCGCGGGGGCATTACACAGTCTGAAAGGCATGACTAAATATTCATAGTGCCCGAAGCGGGTACGGAATGCAGTCTTCCATTCGTCTCCTTCTCTGATGCGGACAAGATTGCAAGCTCCCCGAAGGTTAAGTTTGGTGAAGGTAGTTGCAGAGCCCAATATTTGAAATAATTCTGGGACTAGAGTCAGGGGGTACCGATTATTAACTGTAATCCGATTGAGTTCTCTGTAGTCAATGCACAGCTTTAATGAATGGTCATTTTTCTCAACAAAGAAAATTCCGGCCCCCCCAGGGAACATAGAGGGCCAGATGAACCCCTTTTCCAGGTTGTCATCTAGATAGGTCTTGAGGGCCGCTAGTTCGGGTTTCTATAGAGGGTAGATCCTGCCAAAAGGTACTTCTGCCCCAGGCAAGCGTTCGATGGGGCAGTCGTAGGGCCTGTGTGGGGGCAGCTTTTTGGCTCCTTTCCTACTGAAGACATCGAAGGAATCTGAGCCCAAACAAAGTAATGAAGGTGCCGCGTCTCCTTCTGGATTCAGGCAATGCTGACGGCAAAAGGAGGACCCGAATTTGATGGCCCCTGTGGACCAGTCAATACTGGGACTGTGAGCCCGAAGCCAGGGTAGGCCCAAAATTATGGGGAAGAGGGGAGATGCAATAGCATCCAACAGTAATAGTTCCTGGTGGCCCTCTGATCTTGTGGTAGGGAGAGGAGTGGTTTCATGGGTCACAGTTCCGGACTTGATGAGGGATCCGTCTCCCAGGCGGATGACCATCTTGTGGGCTTTTGGTGGCAACGGAATTTGGTGCAGTGCTGCAAAG
Organism: Glandirana rugosa; assembly: GCA_018402905.1. Taxonomy (NCBI): domain Eukaryota; kingdom Metazoa; phylum Chordata; class Amphibia; order Anura; family Ranidae; genus Glandirana; species Glandirana rugosa. The sequence goes on along the minus strand of BLSH010162242.1, from coordinate 930,414 downwards.
TCCTGGTCTACGAAGCAACTGCACGCTCCGGAGTCAACGATGGCTGGGACTCTGATATTCCCTCCGGGAAGCTGCAGAGAAAGGGAAAGAATTAGGTGAAAAGCTTGACCCTGTTGGATGGGTATTTCAATCTGGGTGGCAGGAGGAAACTTTCCGTGCTTGGCGGGGCACACTCTGACTACATGACCGGGTTCCCCACAGTAAAGGCACAAGTTCTGGGAGAAATGGCGTTGTCTTTCCTCGGTGGTGAGAGACGGGCATAGGAGCCCTATCTGCATGGGCTCAGAAGAGTCCGGGGGAGAGGAGGAGGAGGTTACTAGAACAAAAGGAGCCGGACTCGGGTAGCTGGGAACCCGTGGAAGCATCCAAGTGGGATGCAGCGGTTCTGACGATCTTTCAGCGCGGTGTTCCCGGAGACGCTGATCAATTAAAATGACCAGATTAATGAGTGCGTCCAGGGTTTGGGTTACCCCTACTCGGGCCAGCTCGTCTTTAAGGGGTTCAGACAAACCCAAACGAAATTGGTAGCACAGGGCTGCATTGTTCCATGCTGTATCTGAACTCCAGCGCTGGAACTCAGCTACATAATCTTCCGCAGGGAGACAGCCCTGCTGGAGTGCATGCAGAGTGGCCTCCGCTGTGGCAGCCTGGTGGGGGTCTTCATAAAGTTGAGCCATTGCTTGGAAGAACAAAGCAAGTGTGGAGACTTCCAGGGCTCTCTGCTCCCATAGCCGGTGGGCCCATGACTGGGGTTCCTCCTGAAGCAGGGAAATGACTAACCCCACCTTGGTGGCCTCAAGGGAGAAGGTGCGTGGCTGGAGGCCAAAGTATAGCTCACAAGCATTGCGAAAGGCCCAGAACTTGCAACGATCCCCAGAGAACTTGTCAGGCAGGGGGACCTTGGGTTCTGAAGGCAGGGCCACGATGGTGCTAGCTGCAGATGGACCAGCCCCAGGGGCTGTAGGGGCTGCAAGTTCTTGTACCCACTCCTCCAACCGGGTATAGCCCTCTTGCAGGTTTTTTACTGCCTGTGTGAGACCGGCAGGGTGGGCACACAGATCGTCCATAGGAGAGAGGGTTCCTTGCGCAGACTCGGTCATGGCTGTCCGTTTCTGTCACGCACCTGGTGGTGGAGTCTCTTATGCAGGTAACAACCACTCTTGAGCACCTGATTCTGGGGCCCCTGGTAGAGCAGACAGGAGACAGAGAGTGTAGGATGGCACGAGGGCTGGATTGTCTTTGATGATGATGTAAGAGATTCCGGATCGGCTCGTGCAGACAGGAAGGAAGGTGATTCAGGCTGGGTCGGCAACTGGCAGGCAGTGTGGTACCAAGGAGCAGGCAAAAGAGTAGTCAAAGTCCAAGCAGAAGTCGTAATCAGGCGGGCAGCAGAGGTACCAGGGATCAGACAGGAGAATGGTCGTGGGTAGCCGGGGGTCGGTGCAGGCAAGAATCAAGCAGGTTAGGACAAGCAGGGTCTTCAGGGAACAGGATCAAACAACAGGAACAGAGCTGAGGCACACGGGTACACTATACTCTGTAGAACGGATAGCACTGGTTGCTGGGTGCTGTTCGTTTAAATGGGGCTGTTTGGCGCCAATGCACGGCGCACATACACGCACACACACACACACAGGCATGCGCACAGGCAAGAGCACACACTAGGTGCGCCCGCGCACAGGCCTCCATACTCGGTTTCCATGGGCAACAGCGGTTTCCTGACACCATGTCCACTACCACCACTTTTCACTGTAGACACAGAGGCTGCTTGCCCTCTTTTAGTGTCCTAGGAGCGTCTGCCTCTCCTTGGTGGCCTTCCAGACATTATGGGGATTTTTTTTAACACCATACTGTACTGTATTATTATACTGTACACCGCCGAATGCAATGTATATATAGTCTACACTGAATGCAGAGTATAGATATATACAGTATCTCACAAAAGTGAGTACACCCATCACATTTTTGTAAATATTTAATTATATCTTTTCATGTTACAACGCTGAAGAAATTACACTTTTCTACAATATAAAGTAGTGAGTGTACAGCTTGTATAACAGTGTAAATTTGCTGTCCCCTCACAATAACTCAACACACAGCCATTAATGTCTAAACTGCTTTCAACAAAAGTGAGTACACCTCTAAGTGAAAATGTCCAAATTGGGCCCAAATAGCCATTTTCCCTCCCTGGTGTCATGTGACTCATTAGTGTTACAAGGTCTCAGGTGTGAATGGGGAGCAGGTGTGTTACATTTGGTGTTATCGCTATCACTCTCTCATACTCTTCACTGGAAGTTCAACATTGCACCTCATGACAAAGAAGTCTTGGACGATCTGAAAAAAAGAATTGTTGTTCAACATATAGAAGGCCTAGACTATAATAAGATTGCCAAGACCCTGAAACTGAGCTGCAGCATGGTGGACAAGACCATGCATTGGTTTGACAGGACAGGTTCCACACAGAACAGGCCTCACCATGTTCGGCGAAAGAAGTTGAGTGCACGTGCTCAGCGACATATCCAGAGGTTGTCTTTGGGAAATAGTTGTATGAATGCTGCCAGCATTGTTGTAGAGGTTGAAGGGGTGGGGGGTCAGCCTGTCAGTGCTCAGACCATACGCCACACACTGCATCAAATTGGTCTGCATGGCTGTCCTCCCAAAAGGAAGCCTCTTCTAAAGATGATGCACAAGAAAGCCTGCAAATTGTTTTCTGAAGACAAGCAGACTAAGGACATGTATTACTGGAACCATATCCTGTGGTCTGATGAGACCAAGATAAACTTATTTGGTTCAGATGGTGTCAAGCGTGTGTGGCAGCAACCAGGTGGGGAGTACAAAGACAAGTGTGTCTTGCCTACAGTCAAGAGTGGTGGTGTCTGGGGCTGCATGAGTGCTGCCGGCACTGGGGAGCTACAGGTCATTGAGGGAACCATGAATGCCAACATGTACTGTGACATACTGAAGCAGAGCATGATCCCCTCCCTTCTGAGACTGGGCCGCAGGGCAGTATTCCACCATGATAATGACCCCCAAACACAGCTCCAAAATGACCACTGCCTTCCTTAAGAAGCTGAGGGTAAAGGTGATGGACTGGCCAAGCATGTCTCCAGACCTAAACCCTATTAAGCATCTGTGGGGCATCCTCAAATGGAAGGTGGAAGAGAGCAAGGTGTCTAACATCCACCAGCTCTGTGATGTCATCATGGAGGAGTGACACAGTGTCAAACACATAAAAAGTGTTGGCCAATAAAAGACACTAAATGCTTAATATTATGGTCTCTAGAACAATCCTCAGAGGAGAGCTGGAGTGGCCACCTGAAATACAAAATACAATAGAAAACCAAATAAATTGGAACTAGAAGTACAATGACAGCTAAGTGATGCAAGAAAATGCACATACAAAGGTTTTTTTTTTTTTTTTATACTATATATATTTTATGCACGAGTGCTAAAAAAACATTCCAGTGCTAAAAGCAATGCAGAAAATGCTGTAGAGCCATTCCACATGTATCTCTTAAATCCGTTCAGGGCAGATGTTGGTAATTTGTTTGGCAGGAACGTTATGTTCCATAAATCTCATTTGTGTCAAACAAAGACTACTTGCCTAAATTCTCTATGTACACCTTACCGAGATGTCGTAAAAGACGTAACGAAAATCGTGACCTTACAAAAAAATCGTGAGCACGTATTTTATATATATCATATTTTTTTTTTTTTTTTGGAAACATACACGTAAAAGAACGTAGTGAATCGACAGTAACATGAAGATCAAGGTTAAATAAACCAAAAGATAACATAAAACATAAAGTCCACCGGTGAGGTCGAGAGGAGACTCCTAACAAGATCTCTGGTATTATAATTCGTAAATCACAGAAAATAACCGGTTGTGAAAAATACACAA
>BLSH010162242.1:902271-916467 GCA_018402905.1 Glandirana rugosa | reverse complement strand
GGCACACGCCTACACGTACTGACTGATGGGTCTGCCCCATTCAACTTCTGGGTCTCCAAATTGGCCACATGGCCTGAGCTTGCCCTTTATGGCTTGGAGGTGCTCACCTGCCCTGCAGCCAGTGTATTGTCGGAACGTGTGTTTAGCATGGCAGGGGGGCGTTATCACAGACAAGCGGAGCCGTTTGTCCACATCCAACGTGGACAAGCTTATCTTTATTAAAATGAATCAGGCATGGATCCCACAAGACTTGTCTGTACCTTGTGCAGAATAAACATTTAGACCGGACTCACACAGCCATTCATATACTTCTTTTTTTTGAATAGGCCTCAATACAAAAAAAAATACCATGTTGGCTACCTCCTCCTACTCCTCTACCACCGCCACTTCCACCTACACTGCCACGGTCACGGCCTAGTCAACCTCTAGGCTCCTACTCCACATCCACCCCCCTTCCCATTTTTTTATTTGATTTTAATTTATTTTCCCTATCCCCATTTTTTTGTAGGGCACTTGCCCTACCCTTACCCCCATTTTACTTCCTTTTGCAGCCCTCTAGGGCTTTCCAGGACATTGTTATAGCCATTTTTGTACCTAAAAGTTCGGGTCCCCATTGATTTCAATGGGGTTCGTTGTCCGTGCGATCGTTCGGGTTCCGTCCGGACCCGGACTTTGTCCCGAAGTTCGGCCGGACCAGCAGAACCCGAACTTCCAGAGGTTCGCTCAACTCTAGTCAAGACTTGACCCAACCGCCCCAAATTTTAAACTTCTTAGGACATCTGCGATTCATGTAGGTAAGTTTATATAGGGGTAGAACTGCATCAATCAGTGACCTCCATTGTGAGATTGTGGGTGGGTCTGCTTCCCTCCATTTCAACAGTATTGCCTTCCTGGCATAGTAGGCAGAATAGAATATGAACAATTGCTTATGCATATTCTTAGTAATCATATCCGTTACTTCCAGCAAAAGGACCACTGGGTCCAAACTGATGGAGAAGACCCCTACCGAGTTGATGACTCCCACCATAGCCGACCAAAACTGCTGCAACACAGGGCAAGACCAGACTACATGCATGAAGATGCCTAATTCCGTTGTACACTTTGGGCATCTATCCGATCTGGACGGGTAAATGTTTGCTAGCCTTTGGGGGGTATAATACGTCCTGTGTATAAATTTCAACTGTATATATCTGTCCCTAGCCGATATCATCAGGGGAATATACTGCTGGATCCCTTCCGCCCAGTCCTCCTCTGCTAAGTTGGGGAGGTCAGCCTTCCACTAAGTGAACAGAATAGTCACCTTGCCTTAGCTCTGGGAGGTAATTCTAAGGTATAGAGAAGAGAGCACCCGGTCCACCTTCCTGGATATGAGGTATCCCTCCACACCGTTAGACTCTAGAGTTATTCCCTCTGGGAATTGCACCCTGACTGCATGTCGCAACTGCAGGAACCTAAAAAACATCTTTGTGGGTAGATTAAATTTGTCTCGGAGTTGGTCAGATGTAAGGAGGGTACCCCCTGGCATAATGTGCTTTAGTATTTTGATCTCATACCTAGCCCAAAGGGCAGGGTCCGGAATAATGAGGATGTGTCTGAGTCTAGGGTTCCTCCACAGGGGAGTATATGGTGACCAAGTTCCGGGTTTGTTTACCTTCGACTACATTTGCTCCCAAACCTTGACCGTGGTTCACGTGGGAGTGCAAGTGTGGGTGGGCTGCGATCCCCCAGAACACTAGGTTACTCAATGCCGAATAGGAGCTGAGGATAGCCGTCTTGAGATTCACCGCTGGGTTGGACTGGTTTTGTGTGAACCACCATCTAACCATGACCAACACTGCCGCCCAGTAATATTTACAGAAGTTAGGCAGTGCTAAGCCACCCAGAGGGGCTGTTGGAGGGTATCTTTAGCAACTCTGGGAAGTGAGCCTGCCCATATGAAGGAATTAATTGTCCGTTCTAGTTTCGTGAAGAAGGAAGAGGGGATAGGGACTAGGGTGTTTTAATAATGCATATAGAAACTTAGGGAGAAATGTAATTTTAAGTAGATTCATTCTTCCCACCGGGGTGAGGGGCAGAGATCTCCAGGCCTGGCACTTGTTAATAAGTTGGGTCAGCACATTGTACACATTGTTACTCAGGTACTGTTTTACATCCCTCTGTATTTCTAAACCCAAGTACTTGAATTTGTCCCAAGAGTGGGGGGAGATTGCGGCAGGGGGAATAGTAGTGATTTGGTCCAGTTGATTTTTATCCCTGAGAAGGAACCATAGTGGTCAATAGTCTTCAGGGCCTCCTTAAGTGAGGAGGAGGCTTCTGCGAGGTAGAGGACCGCATCGTCCGCATATAGAGATATTTTCTCAACCATCGGACCAACCTGTATCCCCTTAATATCCTCCGAGGACCTAATTAGGATGGCTAGGGGCCCCATCAACCAGGGAAAATAGCCCCGGCGATAGGGGGCACCCCTGTCTAGTGCCTCTGGAGAGGCGGAAGGGAGATAAGAGCGATTCATTAGTTCTAACTCTGGCAGTGGGACTGGCATATATTTGCTGTATCCACAAAATATACCAGGGGCCAAACCCAAATCTCTGGGGGATCTGCCAAAGGAAGTCCCACTCCACCAAGTTGAAAGCTTTTTTAGCGTCAAGCGACGACACTGAGATCTACGCCCCCGGAGGAGTGGGAGACATTCGTATAGAGTTAGCGCAGATTAATGTCGGTGCCCTTCCCCGGCATGAAACCCGTTTGGTCGCCATGTTTTAGCAAAAGTATAACTGAGTTAAGCCTGATAGCCAACACCTTCGTAAAGACTTTAGCGTCTACATTCAATAAAGAGATCGGTCAGCAAGACGCACATAATTGAGGGTTCTTGCCGGGTTTGGGCACCGCCACAATCACCGCCTCCGACATGGCGGGCGGCAGAGAGCCCTCCTCCAACATTCTCAGCAGCAGCTCATGCAGACTAGGGGCCACAGTCTCCAGATGGGTCTTATAGAATTCTCTGGGAATCCCATCTGGGCCCGGGGTTTTACCCGGCTGAAGTGAGGCAATAGGAATGCGTACCTCCTTCAGCGTGATAGGGGCATCCAATCTGGCAAGAGCCGAGGCCGAGAGCTACGGGAACTCAATACACTCAAGGAAGGCGTTTAGTTTAGCTACAGTATAATTGGCCCTAGAAGTATATAGGGATTCGTAGAATTGAGCAAATTGCCTATTAATCACCAGGGGGTCAGATTGCAGCACCCCATCCCTGTCCTGAATATTTGCTATATGGAAAGTAGCTGACCTCTCCTTTGCCAGCCATGCCAGCATCCTGCCTGATCTCTCCCCTTGTTCAAAAATCCTCTGGGATTGGGTTAGGAGGATCTTCCTACAGGAACCCGCCCTCAATACTGATATTTCCCTATATAGAAATAGCATTGCGATTCAAGCACCTGAGCTTCCCGTTCTGCCTGCAGTAGTGCTAACCCTGAATCCTTGCAGACTTTGTATATCATCCGCTGGAGTTCCCTAGTACAGGCCTGAAAGCATCCCAGGTTTGCTGCGGGGGTACTGACCCTTCCCTATTGTGCTCCTAGTATGCCTTCATTATCCGATGCGGGGGATAATCGTTCATCAGTGATCCAATAGCCTGACAGACGCCAGACGGTGGTCCCAGCTGGAGTGTTCAGCCTCACTTGGATCAACACAGGGGAATGGCCCGAGATGCCCCTAGGGAGCAGTGTGATTTCCCACACCCTAGGGAGCAGTGACTCACTGGCGAGTATGAGGTCAATTCTGGAGAAAGAGGCATGGGTTGCAGAATGACAAGTAAATTGAGATGCGGTGGGGTTGCTCCATCTCCAAACATCCCACAATCCATAGATTTCGGACCATCTCGACAGCGGAGAGTCCATGGCCGGGTCAAGGTTAGACTTATCCATACTAGGATTTAGTGTCATATTAAAATCCCCCGCCAGCATGATCCCCGCCGCCGGGTATTGGGCCAGGATGGGCACTAGTTTGTCTAATACAGCCGTGGTGGCTGGGGGAGGGAGGTAGATACCCACCAGGGACAGTTCAAGTCCGCCAAACAGTGCATGCACCACCACGTACCGACCTTCCGGATCCAAATGGAGATCCAAGAGGGCAAATCGTAGGGATTTATGGACCAGGATACTGACCCCCCCTGGAATAGGATGAAAATGTAGAACGATAATAGGACCCAACCCAGGGCTTCCTGGGGGCCAGCACCCTGCTCCCAGTTAGCGTCTCCTGGAGGATACATATCTGTGGCGAGTATCTATTAATGTAGTTGAAGACCTGAGAGAGTTTAAATTTGGAGTTCAAACCCCTGACATTCCATGTCAGAACTGAGAGTGACTCCATCATGTTAGGCCTATCAGAACATACAATTCACAAAGCATCAACATTTCATAATACCAGGCACAACTAGTCACAGCAATATATGATTTTACATAGGAGGCCCATGTCGATGCATTGATATAGAGAACCTCCAGTAGAGGATATGGAATAGTAATCCCCCTGTATAAGTCATATGAGAAAATTAAATCTGAGAAAACCAATAAACAAATGAACCCATCCTTAGTAAAGACAGTCCAGCGCCCCCATTTCCCCCCACCCTGCACCACCCCAAACTTCGATGTGCTTTTCCCCCCGAACATAATCTGACAGCCGCCATTTAGGGGTGTGAACCGCAGTCCACCCAAGTGTCACAGTCCTCCTGTAGTGAGTTTCTCCATAGATTTGAGATGAACTGATGGATCAACATCTTTCCCTGCAGTTTGGTATGTCTCTTGGATGTCCCAGGGGTATATGCTTAAACCATGTTGCCAACAAATAAAAAGAGAACGAAAATCGAGGTCACAACCCCCTCCCAGAACTAGAAACTTAGGGGTATGATCACGGTTCCTCAGAAAAATGTCTGCACAGGCCACAGGTCTGCCCACCAGGGAGCCGAGCAGGGATCAGCGGGCTAGTGCCCCATAGTCAGCAGAGGGAGAGGGAGTAACTTAGTACATACCGGATAACAGCAGTTAAGGGTTCTCACCTCCCCCGGCTCAGGTCTCAGCTCCCAGGCAGAATGCAGCGGTCAAGGGAAGCGTCTCCAGCCACTGCGCCGCGTCCTCTGTTGAAGTAAAGAAAGGGATTGTCTCACCATCTTGGACTCTCAGCCATGCAATGGAATAGTCCGGAAATTGCATTACTCTTGCACCCTCGTGGCGCAGGACATCCACCTTCCTGGCCTCACAGAGGACCAAATCCCAATCTCTGTAGTTGAGCAGTCAGAAGATGAACATTTGTGGAGGAGCTCCCGCGATGCCTTGGGTAGCAGGCATACTATGTGCCCTCTCCACAACTAATAGGTCTGAGAACTGAGCCTGTGGTAGGAGGGACCGCAACAGGTTTTCAGTGAACGCCAGTGGGTCATTCCCCTCCGCGCCCTCCGGGAGGCCAACCACCCGGAGGTTGTTTCTTCTGCTCTGGTTCTCGGCGTCCTTTGGCGCGGCCCTCCAAGTGTTTCACCTTGGTGTGGAGCACATGTAGTAGTGCGTGCTACTCCCAAAGTCCGTCCTCCTTGTCGCCCACACATCACTCTGCTTCAGTGAGCCTGCCCCTGAAAGTGACCATGTCCCGTCGGATGAGACTGATATCAAGTTACACCGATTTGAGTTTCCCCGTCAGAGTGGTTTGGCAGGTATTGATAGCCTGCATTAGGGCATCAAATGTGGAGTGTCCTGCCAGTCCCAGGTCTGCGTACTGTCTGTGAGGCCATGCTGATCGCAGTAGTGGGGAGACTCCCCGGTGCTGGATTAGTCAGAGGTGTATTAGCAAGGGAGGCACGGGTCTTGTTGTATCCCTTGCCCTTAGCCTTGGTCATGCCGTTCACGGGGGCAATCCCCACCACAAGAGTTGGTCAGGGTGGTCAGCAACTGCAGGGAAGTGGATAAAAGCAGAGAACCATGCGGGAGCTCCCTCACTACACATCCGCTCCGGTGGCCATCTTGGACAAGCCCCCAGAAATGCATCTGTTTACATAAGTATAATCACATTGCATGGCTTCATCATTCAGGGGACAATTGGCAGCAATATGGCCCAATGCATGTCATTGGTACCACTGTATGTGCTCTATACCCAGTCCTTTCCAGGGTCCCCAAGACCTTCCTGGCTTCTTTGGCCAGTCTCCAGGTGTAGAGCCCATAGTCTCTTTAATCGTTACAGCCTGATCAAATTTCCCCATGCCCCTGACCCATGGAACAGTCTTACTGGGTCCACCAGGAGATCTTTCACCCCTAGATACATTGGAGTGGGGAGCAGATGGGCTCAACAAGTCCTCAGCAGCAGTGTATCTCTCCACAAGGTCCAGGAGTTGGCTGGCGGTTTTGGGGTCCCCATGACTAACCCATTTCCTCTAAGCAGAAGGGAGCATGTGTAGATAGCGGTCCATGACCATGCACTCCACAATCTGGGGACTTGTCAAAGTCTCCGGCTGTAGCCACTTCCTGTTGAAGTGGACCAGGTCGAACATCTGGGAGCGGGGTGGCTTGTCGGTGTAGTAGGTGCACTGATGCCCCTGTTGGGCCCAGACTGCCAGAGTCTCCTAGTCCTGGGCCTTATCTGATTCCAGATCAAAGTATGCTTTCTGGGGTTCAGTGGTCAAGAATGGTGCTAACAGTCCCGCCCACTGTTGTTTTGGCCATCCTTCACAAAGAGCGACTTGTTCAAAAGTTGTGAGGTATGCCTCCACATCATCCGCAGGTGTCATGTTCTGCATGTGGTAAGAGGCGTGTACCAACTTTGGTTCCACTGTCACCGGAGGTGCAGGCCCCTTCTTTAATTCCAGCAGGGCCTCCGCAAACTGTTGGTTCATCTGTTGTTGTGTCGCGATAGCTTGGTGAATTTCCTCCCGCTGTGCTTCCGCGGCCTGTGCGACCCGGAGGTTGGTTTCCTGCTGAGCTACCTGTTGTGCTGCAGCGCCTTCTGCGACCTGGCGATTGGTTTCCTGCTGAGCTGTATTGATTTGAAGCAGGGCCTTCAGAATTTCCTCCATCTTGGCAGGGTGCCCACATCCTCCACCATGTGTGGGAGATTAGCTTGTGGGGATCAACTTTCCTGAAGAAAAATAGTCAGTGTGCTGGCAACTTTCTTTAACCACTTCCTTACTGGGCACTTAAACCCCCCCTCCTGCCCGGACCAATTTTCAGTTTTCAGCGCTGTCACTCTTTGAATGATAATTGCGCGGTCATGCAGCGTTGTACCCAAACAAAATTGACGTCCTTTTTTTTCCACAAATAGAGCTTTCTTTTGGTGGTATTTGATCACCTCTGTGTTTTTTATTGTTTTAGCTATAAACAAATAAAGAGCGACGATTTTGAAAAAAGAACAATATTTTTTACTTTTTGCTATAATAAATATCCAAAAATAAAAAATTAAAAACAAATTTATTCATCAGTTTAGGCAATATATATTCTTCTACATATTTTTGGTAAAAAATATGTGGTGGCGCGCGCCCAGCACAAGCCAAAGGGGAGGACGTCTATTGACGGCCTCCCGGCATTTTAGAGCCGCGCTGTAGCCGTCAATTGGCTATGGTGCAGATCTGAACAGGTTAAAATCTGGCGGGTTGCCAGGTTTATTGGTAAAAGATTTGCATATTAAAAAACACGCAAAACAGAAAATAAATCCTTGCCGTCTGGCGTTAAACTAAACATTATAGTTTCCTCACTATACAGTGTGGGGCTGGCCCCCGACACCCACAAAACATAAGCCACAATGCAAACCTTGTCTTTTAAAGTCCAAACAGACACAGAGCTCCCTCAGATCCCTCTCTGAGTTCCATGTCAGAGCTCTAGTGAGATCTCTTCCTGATCATTTAAGCCACCCGCTGGTGGACTCCAATGAACCACAAACTCTGGACCAGAACCAGCCCTGCCATGGTGGCTGGCAAAATCCAGACCGGACTCTGTTTAATCTAGTCTACATGAACACATACAAGATGACAGGTAGCGTCCATCTACCACTTCGCCTCGCATACTGTCACAATATATATATATATATATATATACACTATACTGTATATATATATTCTTACACTGCCTGCACTGATTGTACATAGGCTACACTAGATCTATATACTACACTGCCTGCACCGCCGGTATATACTCTACACCAGTGATTCTCAACCCTGTCCTCAAGTACCCCCAACAGCCATGTTTTGGGAATTTCTCTTAGCTAAAATAGCTGTCCAAAATACCAAGCCATTGACTCTGATTTAAAGCACCTGTGCAAGATAAAGGAAAACCTGCAAACATGGCCTGTTGGGGGTACTTGAGGACAGGGTTCAGAACCACTGCTCTACACTGTATCTATATACAACACTACCTACACGCCACTAACTAAACTAGCTAAACTAGCTCAATGTTCCAGTTTCCATTCTTCACGTTCACACACAACATGTGGCCGCTGTTCAAGCGGCCTTATATAGTGTGCGGTGTGGACTGAGACCCCTGAGCCATGATTGGCCAAAGGCACCCTGCCTCTGGCCAATCATGGCTCTCACAGCAGAGTGCGTTGTGATTGGCCAAAGCATGCAGGTCATGTGAATGCTTTGGTCAATCAGCGTATGTCATTCCTTGCGGTCTCAAACTGCATTATGGGGCGCTCAAATTTGGTGTGAACGTCCCATAATTTTCGAGGTTCGGCGAACGGGCAAACGCCCGATGTTCGAGTTGAACTTACGTTCGACTTGAACATTGGGCCCATCCCTAAAGGTGAGTATTTGACAATTGCAATGCACTAGCACTCGATGTAATATTGTTACATTTGAAATTATACATTTTATGGAAACTTGTAATGATTTGTGACTAATTATGATTTATTGTTACAATGATATAAGATCTCCTGAGGAAGCTAAGTCTAGCGAACCGCGTAGAGATCAATATCTTTGTTTGGATCCTCCTTCATCCAGCCCATTTGTACCTGTATATCATTTTGAATACACGATCTTCAATACTCATGTACCACATGTAAATGTCTGGGCCAGATATTATAGTTATGGAGGATATCGCAGTTCAGTATACCCCTTTGGGATGTTGTCACACATCCTACATGGATGTTAAACTTTTTTTTATAAATGTTTTCATGTATGCTTAATAAACTTTATATATTGTTCTACTATATGACATACTCTAGTGTTTTTTCCCCCGTTTTATTGGGGTATGAGTAGCAGCCTTTGTAGTCTTCTCTTTCTCTATCTTAATGGAGGTGTTGTGCCCTTTATGACTAGAGTGTACCCATTTGCTGATGGTTACTTACAGCAGGATAATGCACCATGTCACAAAGCTCAAATCATCTCAAACTGGTTTCTTGAACATGACAATGAGTTCACTGTACTCAAATACCCGTCATTCACCAGATCTCAATCTAACAGAATACCTCTAGCAGGGGCGTAGATAAGGGGGGAGATTTGGGGTGTTCATCCCCCCCCCAGAGCATCCTGCCAAAAATAAAAAGTATCTCTGCACTGACACCTCTCATGGTGCCAGCACCGCTACAACAAACAGCGGAGCACAGCAGTCAGTATTGCGGACGAAGTGGATGCAGCAGGTCGGGTGTAAGGCACACTGTCACAGGCACTTACATCACGCTGTTATGACCAGGCTGTGCTGGGTTCCCGGTGGACAGATTATAACACAATGGGAGTGGGCGGCGTCTGTAGTCCTGCCCACCGTGCCCGACTGTCTCTACACTCTGCACTTCCCGCCTTGGACTTTGGAGGAGAATGGAGCGGAGATCGTGCTAGGGAGCAGTACTGCTGCTAAGGAGCTGAGCCTCCCTCTTTCCTGCAGTCTGAAGTCTCTGAACATCTCCTGTACTATGTCTGCAGTCTCTGACCATCTCCTGTACTATGTCTGCAGTCTGTGACCATCTTCTGTACTATGTCTGCAGTGTCTGACCATCTCCTGTACTATGTCTGCAATCTCTGACCATCTCCTGTACTACGTCTGCAGTTTCTGACCATCTCCTGTATTACGCCTGCAGTCTCTGACCATCTCCTGTAGTATGCCTGCAGTCTCTGACCATCTCCTGTAGTATGCCTGCAGTCTCTGACCATCTCCTGCAGTATATATGCAGTCTCTGACCATCTCCTGTAGTATGTCTGCAATCTCTGACCAACTCCTGTAGTATGTCTGCCGTTTCTGACCATCTCCTGTAGTACATCTGCAGTCTCTGACCATCTCCTGTAGTATATCTGCAGTCTCTGACCCTCTCCTGTACTATGTCTGCAGTCTCTGACCCTCTCCTGTACTATGTTTGCAATCTCTGACCATCTCCTGTACTATGTCTGCAATCTCTGACCATCTCCTGTAGTATGTATGCAGTCTCTGACCATCTCCTATAGTATATTTCCAATCTCTGACTCTCTCCTGTACTATGTCTGCAGTCTATGACCATTTCCTGTTCTATGTCTGCAGTCTCTGACCATCTCCTGTACTATATTTGCAATCTCTGACCATCTCCTGTAGTATGTCTGCAGTCTCTGACCATCTCCTGTAGTATATCTGCAGTCTCTGACCCTCTCCTGTACTATGTCTGCAATCTCTGACCATCTCCTGTAGTATGCCTGCAGTCTCTGACCATCTATTGTACGCCTGCAGTTTCTGACAGTCTCCTGTACTATGTCTGCAGTCTCTGATCATCTCCTGTACTTTGTCTGCAGTTTCTGACCATCTCCTGTAGTACGCCTGCAGTCTCTGACCATCTCTTGTACGCCTGCGATCTCTGACTATCTCACGTAGTATGTCTGGCAGTAAATGATATGCACAACCCTTTGGTGTGCCAGGGGCCACAGTTGAGGCCCTGAAAACCTCATCAGTTGACCATCACTGGGATGCAGTATCAAACCAAGCTATACATCCACACAATAAATGGATGGTTTAAAGTAGACCTTTCACCATGAAGGCCTCTTTCACACACACTGCAGTCCCTACTTTCGTAGCTGTGTGTGATCTGCTCATTGCTAATAACACATTCTAAGAGTTGTCTGTTTATTGGTGAGTCCCCCACCTCTCCAGTCTGTGGTGTGCAGGCAGTGAGGAGATGATGTGCTGTAACCTCTAACAATCAATCAGTGAGCATTAATGATGTGCTGTAACCTCCAGCAGCCAATCAGTGAGTGGTAATGATGTGCTGTAACCTCCAGCAACCAATCAGTGAATAGTCATGATGTGAATGGGGGGAGGAGGGGAGAAAATGTTTGCCCAGGGTCCAATCAATATTAAGGTGGCCCTGGTCCTACACCACATTCAAATTGCACTGCCCTTGCAATCTACAGCGGGTGTCAGTAAAATCTTAACAACAACCCAAATGCAGTGTGCTTGCCTGCCCCATATCTGATGATACAAAATGACCATGTGATCCGGTTTCAATTAATTCCTAAAATTGGTGCATGTATGGTGAATGCAGTGCAATCTAAGCCCATTCAAAATGAATAGGCTCAAATTGCACTGCACTGAATCGCATGTGAATTGCACAGAAATGTGATGCAGTTCCTGTGTGACTCATAGCGTGAATCAAAGCTAAGGGTAGTTCACACCTATGCATGCAGTGTGGCCTGCGTTTGCACGGGAATGGGCTGCTGTCCCTGCGGGAAAACACAGCCACAGAGATACCACATTTTAAATTAAAATAAAGAACATGTTATATTCACCTGCTCTGTGCAATGGTTTTGCACAGAGTGGCCCTGATTCTCCTCTTCTCTATGTGCCACAATAGAAAGCTGTTTGCCATGTGGGGGCCCACAGTTCATGCTCGCTCCTGTGCTGTGTGGGCCTATGGGCTGCTTGGTTCTCCTGCCCCCCCGCTTCACCACTTGGTACCTGTTGCTGAACCCCCCCCCCCAGGACAAAAAATTATCTGTGGCCCTGACCTCTAGGATGTGGTGGAACGGGAGATTTGCATCATGGAAAAAATCGTCAGCAACTCTGTGATTCTAGCATGCCAATTTAGACCAAAATCTCTGAGGAATGTTTCCAACACCTTGTTGAATCTATGCCACAAAGAATTAAGACAGTTCTGAAGGCAAAAGGGGGTCCAACCCAATACTAGCAAGATGTACTTACAGTTGGGGGAAAAAAGTATTTTATCCCTGATGATTTTGTATGTTTTCCCACTGACAAAGAAATGATCAGTCTATAATTGTAATGGTAAGTTATTTTAACAGTGAGAGACAGAATAACAACAAAAAAATGCAGAGAAATGCATTTCAAAAAAGTTAAACATTGATTTGCCTTTTAATGAGTGAAATAAATATTTGACCCCTTTGCAAAACATGACTTAGTACTTGGTGGCAAAACCCTTGTTGGCAATCACAGAGGTCAGACGTTTCTTGTAGTTGACCATCAGGTTTACACACATTTCAGGAGGGATTTTGTCCCACTACTCTTTGCAGATCCTCTCCAAGTCATTAAAGTTTGAGGCTGACGTTTGGAGACTCAAACCTTCAGCTCCCTCCACATATTTTCTTTGGGATTAAGGTTTGGAGACTGGCTAGGCCACTCCAGGACCTTAATGTGCTTCTTCTTGAGCCACTCCTTTGTTGCCTTGGCCATGTGTTTTGGGTCATGCTGGAATACCCATTCACAAGCCATTTTCAATTCCTAAGATTTGAAGGTACATGGCCCTGTCCATTGTCCCTTTGATGCAGTGAAGTTGTCCTGTCCCCTTAGAAGAAAAACACCCCCAAAGAATAATGTTTGCACATCCATGTTTGACTGTGGGGATGGTGTTCTTGGGGTCATAGGCAGCATTCCTCCTCCTGCAAACAAGGCGACTTGAATTGATGCCAAAGAGCTTGATTTTGGTCTCATCTGACAACAAGACTTTCACCCAGTTCTCCTCTGCATAATTCAGATATTCTCCTCTGAATCATTGAGATGTTCATTAGCAAACTTCAGATGGGCCTGTACATGTGCTTTCTTGAGCAGGGAGACCTTGCGATTTCAGTCCTTCACAGCGGTGTTGTGTAACCAATTGTTTTCTTGGTGACTATGGTCCCAGCTGCCTTTATACCATTGGCAAGATTCTCCCGTGTAGCTCTGGGCTGATTCCTCACCATTCTCATGATCATTGAAACTCCACGAGGTGAGATCTTGCATGCAGCCCCAGACCAAGGGAGATTGACAGTTATTTTGTATTTCTTCCATTTGCGAATAATCGCTCCAACTGTTGTCACCCTCTCACCAAGCTGCTTGCTGATGGTCTTGTAGCCCATTCCAGCCTTGTGTAAGCCTATAATCTTGTCCCTGACATCCTTAGACAGCTCCATGGTGGAGAGATTGGAATCTGATTAATTGACTGCTTCTTTGGACAGGTGTCTTTTATACAAGTAACAAGCTGAGATTAGGAGCACTTCCTTTAGGCTGGGTTCACACTATCCGACAAAAAAACGGTCCGGCTTTGATCCTACTTTGCTGTACGATTTGCGGTCCTACATGGGGTCAAAGTCGGACCGTTTGTCTGTGAACAGGGATCCGACTTTGATCCCCGACAATGCCAGGCACTTTGTGCTCTGGGGATCCTGAAGGGGAACTCCACGCCAAATTTAAAAAAACTGGCATGGGGTCCCCCTTCAGGAGCATGCCAGGTCCTTTGGTCTGGTACGGATTTTAAGGGGAACCCCATGCCGAAAAAAACAGCGTGGGGTCCCCCCCAAAATCCATACCAGACCCTTATCCGAGCACGCAGCCCGGCAGGCCATGGTTTCCTGGACCGTACGAGGACTTCCCCCTGGGGTACGGTCAAAAAAATTTAAACCGCACCTCAAGGGGAAGTCCTAGGGGTCTCGTGTTTCACGGACCGTAACAGCCCCTAGTTTCAGCCTAGGGACAAGTGTCTGTTTGCCAGGCTGAAACTGGGGTACATCCTGGCGTTTAGCATGTCGTTTCATCCTAGTTTCGGCCTGGCAAAAAAACAGCCTATCACACTTGGGTCGGATTTCCTTCACGAGGATTAGAGTCGAACAATGAACATATTTTCTGTGGACAGGTTTCTTCGTCAGTTAATTAGTCTAAGGTTAGAGAGGTGGTACCTCGACAGATTCCTACAGTCCCTGTTCTAATATCCGAATGTGTTCCGACCTTACCCGATGTTCTGGTAGTCGTTCGTCGAACCACTCTCCCACTGTTGTCAACCTCG
>BLSH010162242.1:868086-891420 GCA_018402905.1 Glandirana rugosa | reverse complement strand
GTGACCTTTATTCTAAGCAACAAAATTGTGATAAAGCCCTGAGTACCATCAACAATTACCACTCTATGTGCAGCTGGGCTCCAGTATTTCATGGTGACCGGAAACCCACCAGAGCAATGAAAAGTCACTGTGGGGGACACACATGTAGGCAGGAAGTGGCTGCAAAGAGGCAGCAGAAGATCAGCAGCGCTGGAATACTTTTCACCTTTTTTTTGTATTTTATTTACAATGTCACTAAGGCTTTGTTTAGATGTGCAAGTTGGGTGGTAATAATGTGCAGTAGAGACATGTTTTTGCCACCCTTAAGCTCCATTAGGCAGGAGATGAGGGCGTTTTACATGCCGCAGTCACGATGCATTCGGCATAATAAGGAGTTTCCCCATAACAGATTTTTTAGTGTCACTCTTCCTGGCCAGCCTATAACCCTGATGTAATGGTGGAGTTATTGACTGGCTGCTCTGCTGTGAGTAAGTTAGGGTTAGGGGGGCGCAAATTACTTGTCTTACCCCTGGCGCTGACAACCCCACACTACGCTATAAAAAACTGGCTCCTAACTTTTTCAGCCGGCTCCTAGATTCAAGGCAAATTTGTCAAGCCCTGTATTGAGGTATGCGCTTAGGAATGCTCTTATGATGTATATGTATATATTTTATATAGACTATATTAACAAAAGTATTGGGACACCTGCCTTAACATGCACATGAACTTTAATGGCCTCCCGGTCTAAGTCCGTAGGGTTCAATATTGAGTTGGCCCACCCTTTGCAACTATAACAGCTTCAACTGTTCTGGGAAGGCTGTCCACAAGGTTTAGGAGTGTCTATGGGAATGTTTGACTATTCTCCCAGAAGCGCATTTGTGAGGTCAGGCAGTGATGTGGATGAGAAGGCCTGGCTCACAGTCTCTGTTCTAATTCATCCCAAAGGTGTTCTATCAGGTTGAGGTCAGGACTCTGTGCAGGCCAGTTCCACCCCAAACTCACTCATCCATGTCTTTATCGACCTTGCTTAGTGCACAGTTATGTTGGAACAGGAAGGGGCAATCCCCAAACTGTTCCCACAAAGTTGGGAGGATGAAATTGTCCAAAATCACTTGGTATGCTGATGCCTTAAGAGTTCCCTTCACTGAAACTAAGGGGCCAAGCCCAACCCCTGAAAAACACCCCACACCATAATATCCCCTCTACCAAATGATTTGGACCAGTGCACAAAGCAAGGTCCATAACTGGCCTTCACAGTGTCCTGACCTCAACCCGATAGAACACCTTTGGGATGAATTAGAGTGGAGACTACGAGTCATGCCTTCTCATCCACATCAGTGCCTGACCTCACAAATGTGCTTCTGGAAGAATGGTCAAACATAGACACGCTCCTAAACCTTGTATACAGAATTCCCAGAAGAGTTGAAGCTGTTATAGCTGCAAAGGGGGGGCTAACTCAATATTGAATCCTACAGCTTAAGACTGGGATGCCATTAAAGTTCATGTGCGTGTAAAGGCAGGCGCCCGATACTTTTGGTAATATAGTGTATATACGTTTATATACAGTATATTACCATATAATTACAGTGTGTCATAAGAGCTTTCCTTGTGTAGTCTTACGACTATTAATATAAATAGTAGTGATTTTATATGTCCCTAAGGCCTGAGAAAGCAGCTCGGATTCTCTGAAACTCGTAGTCACGCCCCTCTACCACAGAATCTTCCCAGTATGATGTCACTTTCACGCCTGTGCCCTTTATGCACTGCAGGGTGGTTGTCAGGGCTGGCCCAAGACATTGTGCTGCCTGGGTCCAAGAATGAAATGCTGCCCCACCCCCCAAAAAAAAATCATGCCCACCAAAAGGCCCCCACAGCCATTATTTTATATCATAGTTAAAAATAAAATGATTTTATCAGGAAGTCAGATTTACATGCAACAACACCTTGTCTATATGCAAAATTATATGACATACCATTATGTTCAATTCCAAGAGGCGGGCTAGGGCAGTATAGGGGAAGGCTAGAGTAGTATATAGACAGGCTAGTGCAGTATATAGACAGGCTAGGGTAGTATATAGACAGGCTAGGGCAGTATAGAGATAGGCTAAGGCAGTATAGGGGTAGGCTAGGGCAGTATAGGGGCAGGCTAGGGTAGAATATGGACAGGCTAGGGTAGTATATGGACAGGCTAGGGCAGTATATAGACAGCCTAGGGTAGTATATGGACAGGCTAGGGTAGTATATGGACAGGCTAGGGCAGTATATGGACAGGCTAGGGTAGTATATAGGCAGGCTAGGGCAGTATAGGGGTGGGCTAGGGTAGTATAGAGGCAGGCAGAGCGGCCCGGGGGGCAGTTGTCATAACACACAAAACTGCTGGAAAAAAAATCTTGGTAGTCAATTTGCTGGGTAAATAGAAGAGAAGAAGAGGCGTCTGTGGTTCAATTTGCTGCCCCTCTCAAAGTGCTACCTGGGTCCAATGAGACTCATGGTAGGGCCAGCCCTGGTTGTTGTGGACAGTTCTGGGTTGCCTGTCAGTATCCAGTCCACAGAGCCAGTGGCTGCAGCATCTAACACAGTACAATATATCAGTTTTCTTTTGATGAGTAATTTTTTTTTTACCTTTACCAAATGAGTTGTCAATTGTTTTTAATAAATGGAAAATATCTTTTTACTACACTTAGTTGCCCCCCTCCTTGCCTTTTCATAATCCACAGAGAATGCATCTATCTGTTGGCTTGAGCAGACATAAGTTTATTATCTCATCCACTTATTGCAGTGATTTTTGTTTTGGATATTTTCTACAGTATATATTGCAGTGACTTTTGCTTGGATCTTCTCATCCTTCCTTGCCCAGATGGTTACCAGTATATATTTGTAGTTATGTGACCTGGTGGTGTCCCGCCCTTTATGCCCCATGAACCCTTTACTGGGATGCATATACTTACCTATTCTCAGGGCACTCTGATCCAGTCATGTTATAGTCTCCCAGTAGACGGCTTCAGGGGAGAGGAGGGACAGCTGGCAATGGATGCCCCATAGATTGGTTGCTGGGGAGATCATGTGACCGGACTGGAGTGCTCTGAGAATAGGTAACAATAAGCATCTACGTAACCTTCTACAGGTTAGTTAGAATAGGAGTTAAAAGGGAGGTGGGAGCAGTTTTAAGCTTAGATCTAGACTTGAATTCCACTGTAAAATGATGTGGCTTAGATCTACTTCAGGATGCAAACATGTGCTGCAAATGAAGCATATTTTAATGACCTTAGATATAAAAGGGAAAATATAATAATTCTACAGTTTTTCCCAGCACTACAGATTTTTCAATTAGGCAGCACAGCAGAATATGCTTCCAGTTATACCCTCTGTCTCAAACCAATTTGACCAATTTCCTTGTGTATAAATATACACTTGAGCTATTGAGTTTGGTGAACAATAGGTTTTATTCTGCTAATCACTTTAGGCTAAAAATCAAACAAAAAAAAACACTTCAGACAAGTTTCTGCTGCAGCATGTGTACAACCCTGCCAGAGGCATAACTAGAACCTTCAGGGTCCTGGTATAAGAAATTATGAAGGGGCCCGCTGACCCCTGGCCAGGGCCCCGCCTTCCCACTGATCGGGGCCCTTTACTCCCATCGTGGGTCTCTTTATTACGGTCCCGCAGTGGGGCCCTTTCACAAGTTCTGCAGCGGGCCCACTTTTTGCCATCTTCAGGCCTCCCCATGATGGTGAAATGCCAGGGCCCGGTCGCAATTGCAACCTTTGCAATCCTGATAGTTCCCTCACTGGTGTCAGTAGTTTTTAATTTTAATTTTATTATTTTTTTACCATTTCATTTTATTTCTTTTACAATTTTATTTTTTTATTTTTTTTTACATTTTTTTAGGAGCCCTGTTGGAGGGCTTTGATGAGATATCAGGGGTCTAAACAAACCTCAGCCCTCAATATCCATCTGTGTAGCCTCAGCTGCACAGAATGAATGGACAGGAATAGTTGTGTACCGAGCCTCCCATTCATTCAGGAGCTGAAGAATAGTAAAAACAGTTTACTATGCTTCAGTTATGAATGAACCAATTGGTACCAATCACTGGCTCTGTCCAATCAGAAAAGGGAGGAGCCGGTAAATGACAAATTTACCGACCCGTTCCCATCTCTCCATCACGACACATCTTCTACAGCAGCTGGCAGGAGAGAGGAAGGGGGGAGGACACCAGCTCTGTGGAGGGGACCAAGGAAGCACACAGGGACCCTGGGAAGATCAGAAGACAAGTAAACTGGATAGGAGGGATGGCAGGGGCAGCATATAGAGGAACCATTCTCCTGCATTAGGCAGAAAACGGGGAAGATTGGTTCCTCTAAATGCCGCCCCCGCCATCCCTCCTATCCAGGTTTACAAGGGAGGCACACGGGCCCACTGGAGCCCAGTTGCAATAGCAACCCCTGCAACCCCTCTAGTTACGCATCTGCTGGCTGCCCTTGCAGCTTAAAGTGGTTGTAAACCCTAACCTATATCATCCACTGAAGTGACTGGCCTCAGGTGATACACAAAGATGAAACAATCTTCCTTCTTCAGTTGTACCTGAATACCTGCAGCCCTCTCTCCTCTACAGCCTCCTAAAGCACACATTTTACAGAAGTCAGGGCGTGCGGATCTGACGTTACACACTGCACAGCATAGAGCATAGAGCTGAGTGTAGTCTGAGGCCTGAGTAAAGGGAAGGGGCCCCCTCTACACAGTCTCATAGGGAAACATGCACAGCTGAGGCTGTCTATCATCTTCTGTGTACTGAGGGGGCAAGGCCGTTTCTGTGGTGTCGGCATAGCCTGTCAGAAGTAACTCATGCAGATAGATGAGGAATGAGAGAGCAGGTAGGAACCGCACTAGGTGCTTTGGATCGAGGCAAGTACAGATGATAGAATAATATGCTTTGTTCATTTTTTATTTCAGAGGTTTACAACCACTTTAAGGGGGCTGATGGTATACCCAAGGCTCAATCGCCTATTTTTACCACCTGTATGATTGAGACCTTAGAAAGAAAGAAACTGCAAACAAAATCATCATACTTTCCCTTTATAGGATTCATATACAAAAGGACAAACTGCCTATGTTTTCTTTATTGCACCCAGCTTAGATAAGAGCGTCTATTATAGTGCAGATGACTAATTGAAAAACAGAAAAAGGACCTGGTGTTATTATTGGAAGAAAGGAGGAAATACTTGTACAAGGTACTACTTGCTGACTGTGCAAGTCAATAAAAGGACCTATAAAATATTCATAAAATAATTTGATAGAAAGCAACAAAAAGAGTTTAACATATTGTAGAGCAGCGCTTCTCCTGGGATATTTTATTACGACTCTTCACACGCTGGAAACTGTTTTCTCACACATACCAAACACAATGCTTCATTCATATTAATGTTGTGTAATAAATTGACTGTGGCAAGCTGCAGAGACAAAATAAATGAATAAAATGACCAGGAGACAGATGTTGGATGCAGACACACATACAAAATGGCAACAATTTGTTTCGGGAAATCGGGGGGAAGGGAATTTTATCAAACAACGCGCTCCTATTGCATCTTTAATCCTATAATGGTAACTTTTCTCTACCGAGCTGTGTTATAATCACTTCTTTAGTGCTGATGTAACTCAAAAAGTGAATGCTATGTTAAAGCTGAACTTCAGGAATTTTCTTTTAATTAAACCTTGGTCCAGATTTATTACATTTATTTTTTTCATATCTCCCATCTGTTCACCTGAGGATGCAGAAATTCATGGTAGTAACCTGTGCTACATACAGTCAGCACTGGTCTCTATCGTTTGCCTTCTGTACACTGACCACCGGAGGACGCTCACTCAAATAATGTATTTATTCAATGAGTACAAGGCATATCTCTGACTGGACAAGGTGGAGAGGTGGGGTAGAGACAACCTAGTAAAGTGACAGCCTGGTTAACCACTGCAATGCCAGGCACTTAGAACACTTTCCTACAAGACCCATTTTCAGCTTTCAGTGATGTTGCGCTTTGAATGACAACTGCGCAGTCGTGCAGCGCTGTACCCAAACACATTTTTTTATCATTTTGTTCCCACAAATAGAGCTTTCTTTTGGTGGTATTTGGTCGCCTCTGCGGTTATTATTTTTTTGCACTACAAATAAAATAAGACCGAAAATTAAAAAAAAAAAAAGTTTTTCTCTGTTTCTGTCACAAGACTTTGTAAATAATTACATTTTCTCCATCACTGATGGGCACTGATGAGGCTACACTGACGGGCACTGATGAGGCAGTACTGATTGGCACTGATGAGGCGGCACTGATGGGCACTGATGATGAGGCACTTATATGCAGCAATGATGGGTACTGATACGCAGCACTGACGGGTAAAAATAGGTGGCACTGATATGCAGCACTGACGGGCACTGATATGCAGCACTGATGGACACTGATAAGGGGCACTGATGGGCACTCATAGGCGGCACTGATCGGCACTCATAGGAAGCACTGGGCACTGATAGGTGACACTGGTATGCACTGATAGGGGCACTGGTGGGCAGATGCACTGATAGGGGCCATTTCCCTGGTGGTCTAGGGTGACATCTAAAGGTGGCACTGAGTGTTATCCATATTGGGAACTGTGCCCCTTACCTGGTGGTCTAGGGTGGTCTCCCTGGTGGTCCTAATTGGCTCCCTGGTGGTCCCTGATCGGCTCCCTGGTGGTCCTTGGTGGGCACATCCCTGATGGTCCCTGGGCAGGCTCCTTGGTGGTCTAGGGTGGCGATCTGAGGGGGGGCTGCGCGATGAACCATCAGCACAGACCCCCCCCCGTCAAGGGAGCAGCTGATCGGCTCTCCACAGCTCAGGTCTGCAGACCCGAGTACAGGAAAAGCAGATAAATGGCTTTTCTGGTCACGGCTGATCACATGGTAAAGTGCTTCCGTTGGAAGAGCTTTACCGAGATCCGTAATGCGGGGGGGTCAGACTGACCCCCCACACCATCGATCGCTGCGATGCACGCTCCCCCCCCCCGGGCACGCCGGCATGTTATCCTGAGGACATCATATGACGCCCAGTCAGCATAACTCAACCACTTCCAGGCCGTCATTCTAAATACAGCGGTAGGGAAGTGGTTAAATACACTCACTGGCCACTTTATTAGGTACACCTTGCTAGTACCGGGTTGGACCCCCTTTTGCCATCAGGACTGTCTCATCCTTCGCGGCATAGATTCAACAAGGTGTTGGCAACATTCCTTAGAGATTTTGGTCCATAGTGATATGATAGCATCACACAGTTGCTGCAGATATGTCAGCTGCACATCCATGATGCCAATCTCCCATTCCACCACATCCCAAAGGTGCTCTATTGGATGAGATCTGATGATGGTGAAGACCATTGGAGTGCAGTGACCTCATTGTTATGTTCAAGAAACCAGTGGTGAGATGATTTGAGCTTTGTGACATGGTGCATTATCCTGCTGGAAGGAGCCATCAGAAGATGGGGACACTGTAGTCATAAAGGGATGGACATGGTCAGCAACAATACTCAGGTATAGACATGTGAGGTTCATTTCGTTCCAAATTAAAATTCAGACAAATTTTTGTTTTTCAGAAATTCGGATGTATCCGAATTTCCAAATTGAAGTAGTACCGAATTTAATCGAATCCGAAATAACAAAAAAGAAATTCGGACAAAATTCTAATCATTTTCAAATTCAAATAGTTTTAAAAATCAAATTCGAAAAGTTATTGAATTTGAATACTTTTACAATTTCCAAAGAGAACAAAATAGAATAGAAAACAAAGGAAAGTAACAGAAAAAAACCCCAATAGACTAGAAAAGAATATAACAGAAAACAAAAAAATAGAATACAACAGAGAAAAACAGCTCTGTTCCACTCCACCACATTATATTCTTTCATTTTCTGTTATAGTTCCCTCTGTTGTATTCTATCTTTTTCCATTCTATTCCTCTACTTTCTACTCCACCCCATTCTCCTTGGAAATTGGAAAACCATTCAAATTTGAAAACTGTTCGAATTCGAAAATTTTTCAAAATCGTTTCGAAAACGAATAAACAAAACAAATTCTGAAAACGAATTAAACGGATGGAACGAATCGAACTAAACCAATTTATGTAAATAACGAATCAAAATGAAAATAAACATTTTTTTTTCACTCTGCACATGTCTACTCAGGTAGGCCGTGGCATTTAAATTATGCTCAGTTGGTACTAAGGGGCCCAAAATGTGCCAAGAACCGGTGATGCAAGGCAGGGTGGATCCATGATTTCATGTTGTTTATGCCAAATTCTGACCCTACCATCTGAATATCACAGCAGAAATGGAGACTCATCAGACCAGGCAACATTTTTCCAATCTTCTATTGTCCAATTTTGGTGATCCTGTGCGAATTGTAGCCTCAGTTTCCTGTTCTTAGCTCACAGGAGTGGCACCGAGTGTGGTCTTCTGCTGCTGTAGCCCATCTGCTTCAAGGTTAAATGTGTTGTGCATTCAGAGATGGTATTCTGCATACCTTGGTTGTAACGAGTGGTTATTTGAGTTACTGTTGCCTTTCTATCATCTCGAACCAGTCTGCCCGTTCTCCTCTGACCTCTGACATCAACAAGGCATTTTCGTCCACACAACTGCCGCTCACTGGATATTTTCTCTTTTTCGGACCATTCTCTGTAAACCCTAGAGATGGTTGTATGTGAAAATCCCAGTAGATCAGCAGTTTTTGAAATACTCAGACCAGCCCATCTGGCACCAACAACCATGCCACTTTCAAAGTCACATAAATCCTCTTTCCTCCACATTCTGATGCTCGGTTTCAACTTCAGCAAGCCATCTTCACCACGTCTAGATTACTAATTGCATTGAATTGCTGCCATGTGATTGGCTGATTAGCAATTTGTGTTACCGAGCAATTTAGCAGATGTACCTAATAAAGTGGCCGGTGAGTGTACATTGACAATACTGACTCAAATAAGACTTAACTCACACAGGCGATGCCCGTATAGCGCGGGCAGGCCATTTGTTGCAGAGTCTGTAACTTCCAGGAGTGTGCTGACAGCCCACTGAAGTCTACTAAGACACACAGCTGCTTGTCTTATGTGATAGGCATGCGGGTGTGCCATATCTGTGCAGCCATGCATTCTAAAAGACTTCAATATGTTGCCTGCACACAACACCTGGAAGTTACAGGCACTGCAAAGAGTGACCTGCTTACAAACATAGGCATGCGTAGGGGGGGTGCCAGGTGTGCCTGGGCACACCCTAATCACTCCCTCCTCTCCTCTCCCCGGCTGCTGCGGAGGATGCTTCTGGATGGAGAGCAGGGGAAGGGGCTAGTAAATATGTAGTTTTCCGGCCCCTTCATTTTCTAAATGAACATAGTGAACACATTCACTCATTGTGTCCATTCATATCCGAAGCATAGTAAACTGTCTTTCTTCCTTTAATGAATGAATAGGAAGCCACTCTGCACAGAGCAGTTCCCATTCATTTACTGCCCCATGCAGATGAGGCTGGAGAAAAAGACGTGTGTTTGAGCTGTAGGGTGCACACACCTATGCTTACAAACATCATTGCCCACATGAATGAGGCCATAATCCAAATTTTGCTCTGCTGCAAAGCTACAACTGCACTTGGAATCTCCTGCATCTGAAAGTGACTCTGCAAACTACACTGCTGCCATACAGTGGCATATGTATGGGTATGTCACTGGCACAGCTTTTCCGTGGTGCCCACAAATGCTGTCAATCTACAATAAAAGTAGAAAAGGCTGGGCAAGATCTGTGGCCATATTACATTGCTGTGTCATTCTGTAATTCCACAATGGGGTATTTGGGGAGGATGCAGAAGTGTTGTCACCACTCTAAAAGAAGTTAAAAAACAAGGATAGAATTTTTTAAAGCTGAGTCCCCCCCCCCCCCCTCCACTACCACATTTGCCACTTTTTTGGGGGGGGGGAGGGGAGGAGTGGATACCTGTCAAAACAAGGTACCCGCTCCCACTTCTGGGTAAGATTGGGGCATAGCGATCATGGCAATGTACACGATTTCCTTCTCCCCTGCTGCCCTCTGGGAGACACACACGGGACCATTCAGAAAGTGCAGCGCGACTCGCGCATGCGCAGTAGGAAACAGGCTGTGAAGCCACACGGCTTCACTTTCTGTTTCCCTTAGGCCCCATTCACACCTGAGCGTTTTGTAGCTTGAAGCCTGAAGCTACAAAACGCTTGAGGGGAAAAAATCAATGATTCGCTATGAAGTCCATTCACATCTCCACTCCAAAACGCCTGAAGCCAAACGCCTGAAGCTCAAAAAAGTTCTGGAGGTATTTTTGTAGCTCGATTTGGGAGTTTTTCTACTTTTTACATTGGGGAAATTTGGACCTGTACAAAATTGCAGCAAAATCGCCATATAAAACGCAGGTATTTCTGCCTGAAACCACTACGCTCAGGTGTGAATGCAGCCTTAGTGATTGAGGAGTCGGCTAGGAGTGCCGACATTGCAGGATCCCTGGACAGGTAAGTGTCCTTATAGTAAAAGTCAGTAGCTACAGTATTTGCAGACTTTTCATTTTTTTTTTTTTTTTTTTAACAGGCTGAATCTCCACTTTAAGGTAGATTGTGCAACTATACAGTTATGTGATCAGAACAAAGACAGCTATATGCATTATCTTGGGCTACTGGATAACAGATTTTTTTGTAGCCTATAATTCTACTTTAGGCCCCTTTCAAGGGGGCTGTCCATTTTCATGGACTCCGCTTGCTCAGTGGGGATCGATCCATTGATCCCTGCCGAGCCAGCGGATGACAGGTCCGTCTCCGATCACTGTGCTGAGACGGACCAGTCAGAGACCCACTCTCCTCTATGGGAGATTGAATAAAGACCGATCTGTCTGTTTTCATCCGATCCGCCAGACGGATGGAAAATAGGGTTTCCATCCGTCTGAATTTAGCTGACCAGATTGTATAGTCGCAGATATCAACAGACATGTCACTGCTGACATCCATCGCTCCATAGAGGTAAATGGAGCATCCAATCAAGTCCGCCTGCAAAACAGACAGGTGGACCTGATCGGTCCGCATGTGTGAAAGGGGCCTAAGCCCTGGTTCACACTGACACGATTTGGCATGCGATTTGACATGTCAATAGCCGGCAATGGCACTGCCCTAATCGGTGCGACGCCGCACTTGCGGCGCTGCACCAATTTCCAAAAGTAGTTCTTGTACTACTTTTTGCAATTTACAGGTGCAATTTTTATAGGCATCTGTGCAGAAATCCGTGGGAATGAAATGGTGCGAGTTCAGCTGAATTCACACCATTTAATTCCCGCACTCAGTGTGAACCAGGGCTTAAAGTCGTAATTAAACCCAAAAATGTGATCTAAATTAGTTTACCAATCCTAAAAATGTGGTGGCGGCGGCGGCGCCATTCGTTTTCTGTTTATGTCACCTAATTTTCACCAGTACCAGTAACAAATCTCCTGTCTTAAGGTGTCTCCACTGTAGATGGAGGGGCAATGGAGACACCTTTGACCAGCAGCACTGTCAATCTGCAGAGAGAGTAGAGTTAAGCCTCGTACACACGGGTCAACGTTCGTACGACCGAACAGCTCAAATCGTATGTTGGCTGTTGTATCTCGCGTACTGACGCGCACTCAATGATCGTACGACCAACGTGCGACCAAGCTGAACGTAATGACGTGAAACGAGCGTATAAAGTGAAAGTGCTGTTATTGTGCGTCGCGTTCCTTCATCTAATTTCGTGTTAGTTGAAGTTTGGTGATTGTTGATTCTAGATTTTCAGATCGTTCTTCAGCTTGTTCTTCAGATTGTTCTGCAGATCGTTTCTGGCCATTCATTTGTCAACCATGTTCAGTTCTAGAGATAGAAATCTCGCTATTGTTGGCCTAGGAGTCCTGGCTTGGACCCAAAACCAATGTAGGAGAAGGAGGGAGAGGAGGAATTGGTTACTTAACCGTGATCAATTTGGTCATATGGCTTAAATCAGGGAGCTCCAGGAGAATAATCCTGATGATTTCAGAAATTATCTCCGGATGACGGACCCCTGCTTTAACCACCTCTTGGCATTGGTGTCCCCCTATATCCAGAAGGAGGACACATGCATGCACCTTACTATCACCCCAGAGCAAAGGCTCATTGCCACCTTGCGCTACCTGGCGACAGGAAGAAGCCTGCAGGACCTCAAGTTCACTACAGGCATCTCCCCCCAGGCTCTTGGAGCCATTATTCCGGAGACATGCTCAGCCATCATTCAGGTGCTGCAGAAGGACTATATTAAGGTATGTTTCATGTTAATACCACATTTAATGTGTTGCTGTTTGATAGTATTTGCCCTTTTTGACAATACCTAATTAGCAACATTACAATATGCTGTGAATGTCTTCTTTGGCCTCATGCATGCTCTAAGCTTTTTTCACCTCCTTTTTTTCCTCTACACACCTCCCCAGCATGTTGTCCAGTGTCCATACACACTCAGAGGGCTGCCATCAGGGGGGTACAGGCAGTATTGTTGTAAGGGGCCCCAGTGTCTTAAGAGGCTCTTACAACAAAGACTTTAGCAGTCTTTAAAATTGGAGTCTATGGGAGGGGGGCATCCAGTTTGGGGAGACCATTCTCCTGAACCCTAGGCGAGAAAAATACCAAACTTTGCCCACATGGAGAGGGCCCCCTGGACCACAACTGGTTCAAGTTTGGGACCCGCAGCATCTATGCTTTGGCACAAGGTCTTATTGCAAGCATTGAGTGAGGCTGTGTTGCCTGTGCACTGGTTTTTGAAGCCCTTGGATTTCACACTAGCATGCATTGCACACTTCGCTGGGTCATACTTGGCAGGCTACATCTCGTAAGTGTGACAGGGTGTATCATTCCTACTGGGGCTGCAATATGTGTACACCCCTGGCCAGTGGGCAGATGTAGTGTAATGGCCTAGTGTGAAGGCCCTGGGTAAGGTTGGTGGTCAGAAGGGAGGGGGCAGGTCTAAAGCTGTGTAAGGGGCCCCCAAATTTCTGATGGCTGCCCTGCCCACTCAGCCTGGTAATGCCAAAAATATTTATGTCAGATGCAGTTTAGGCGTTATACCCCCCCCCCCCCCCCAAAACACACACAACGTTATTTTTGGTTTTCCTACGTTATTTTTGGTTTTCCAACCAGGCAGAGTGCTTGAGGTGTTCTTATTGTATGAAACCTAAGCCCCATGCTCCAAAAAAGTTACATCATCATTTTAAGCTACTGTATCTCCAGAAATGTAATCTCCTATACACATTCTCCATCTTTTGCGAGTGACACCACCACCCAACTCTGGCTCCTATTATTTCAATTACAAGGGGTTTTGCAGCATTGTGATGCTTGCCATAGTGTCTGCCAACTATGAATTCTTGTGCCCAGCTAGCACCAACGTACTTAGCTACACAAATGAGAGCCCGTGGCTTCACAACTAGGAGCCCATGGCCCTTGCCCACAACAGGTGGTCATGAGGTCCTGCTAACAGTAGAGCAGGCCTCACCATGTGCTAGCTGGGGTGGAAGAGGAAGTGCCATGGAGGCTTAATAAATTTCCCTTCAGGCCTAACAGGAAGGAAGCAAGTGTTGTGCAGGAGAGAAGTGAAGGAGTGTAACGGTCAGCAAGTATTAGTGCTGGAGGAAAAAGGAGTGTATATACGGAGGTGTATAAAGAATGGTCCTAAATCCTAATCTACTGGGCATCCCACAGTGGTCCCTACCCTATCCAAGTTTAACCCCTCAATAAAACAACAAAAACAAAGTACTGGTCTGTTCAGTGACTATGGATGAATGGAAAAGTAACAGGTGAACCACAACTACCAGCCACCACTAAGGGGGCCATTAACCACACATGAATGAGTAAAAGCTGACCATTGTACGCTCCCCTGTCAGTGTTAAATGGTTTGTCTCAACCCTCTAACTGAAAATTTTGCTAGAGAGCTCAGTCAGTTAAAGGAAGTTGAAAAATAACAGACCTTCTATCTGGTTTACCAGGTTAAAATAAAATGAGAAAAGAAAACGAATGCAGCCACCGCATTTAAGGGTTGGTAAGCTGTAATATATTACATTTTTGCATTTGAGTTAATACCCCTTTAAGTGCTTAGGGGTTGGGTTATGTGTTGCTGTTCTAATGCAAGCCAAAAATGAACCAGTGATCCACACCAGGTCTTCCTAAGGTTTAAAGCCAGCTAATGCATCTGAGTCATCAGTGAGCAGGAATTTTTGGACTGGGCTAGCCCAGGTTGGAATGTCTTGTTGGTTTAGAGCCATTTTTGTATTTGAATTACCCAGATAGGATAGCTAGGTCCAAATAGCCCAGCTTCACCACGATATGATAAGCTGGAAATGCATTTTCTTATTGCTGATCTTCTATATGATGTACTTATTTTTTGGAGCTTGTGTCTTTTGTACCCTGGAGCAACCATATGAGGATCAGCTAAGGGAGAAGGTGCTGAACATGTGGGATGATTTCCTGGAAATCCACCCGTGTCTGTCTGAGGAGAAACTGGAGGATTTCCTGCGTACCGCTCTGCTGGTCAAAAGCTTTGGGGTGTCAGTCCTGCGAAATATATCAGGCTTTGAGGTCAAATGGGACTTTGTATCTTCTCTCTTCTTTACTGGGACCACCCTAACCACTATTGGTGAGTGAACATTTCTCTAAGATGCAATCTTTTCCAAGCAAAGCGTTCTGCTGGCAATAGTAATTTTCAGACAATTGTGACTGCAAAAAAGACTAAACAGATGAATGCCAACTACCAGTCACCGTTTATATTGATTTAGAGCTGCTTTACACCTATGCAGGTTGCAGTTTGCATATTCCAGGTGCATTTTGCGTTTTTCAATACTTGTCTCTGATCCATTGAAGTCTATGGAACCAGAAAAAAAGTCTCTGACCCTTTCCATAAAATACACATATGTGAACGTGAGCCACAGGAAACCATGTTAAATGGACTGTAGTTTGTTTCTGCAAAACTGAAAATGCATAGGTGTGAACCAGGCCTTAATGTGTGGGTGGTAAGTCGCTTCATGCTGTTTAATTGTTGTTCTAATAATTTACAGCTGGTGGATGGTGGTTAAAATTGTTGTGCATATAGCCAGTATTTTGGCTCATTCAAACAGTTGTCTAAAATGTTGCATTTAGATGCATACAGGGGTGGGGATTTACTAAAGGCAAATATACTGTGCTCCAGAGCTTAGTAAATGGGGCAAAGCTTCACTTTGCAAAGAATACTCAATTACATGCAAGCAAAATGAAAAAACAAACAAAAAAAAAAAAAACAGCATTTTTGCTTGCAAATGATTGGATTATGGGAATCAGCAGAGCGTCCCTGCAAATCTAGAGCAGCTGCACATGCAGTCCACACATAGGTGTGTGCAGCCTATTGCATTAAGGTGTGCACCTCAAAGCTCAAACGCACATGACTTTCACTGCAGTCTTAAGCTGCACTGGACAGTGAATGACTGGGAAGTGCTCTGTGCTGAGCTGCTTCCTGTTCATTCACAAATGGAAGCATACTAAACTGTTTACTATGCTTCAGTTATGAATGAACGCAGTGAGTCTGTTCATTTACAAAAGGAAGGAGATGGTAAATTTACATATTGACTACTCCCTTCCCCCACTCTTCATCCTGAAACAGCTGGGGGCAGAGGAGAGGGGGGAAGCTGTTAGCACTGCAGTAGGGGGCAGCGCAACACAGAGGGAATCCCAGGCAGTAGGGAGAATCAGCACTGCACGTAGGGAATAGGATGTGCCCAGGCACACCCCCTGTACATGCCTATGAGTTCACAGTATATTTGCCTTTAGTAAGTCAACCCCAGTGTATAGGTTTGTATGCATCTATAAGCAACACTATAGGAATCAGTGGGGCCATACACACAGCTGCATATACAACTGAAAATGCCAACTTTGGTGGTGTACAAAAAAAAGTAGCTCACAGTTGCATCCAGGACCGGACATATCTGCAGATTTTATGTATGTATATGGGATTATACTTGCACAATACAAATTCATCAGACAAATTGTACGTTAGCTGTGTATTTTATGCAGGATCCTCTGCTAGCTCTGCCAGCAAGAACCTGCATTCCATGCAAAAAATATGAACATACAGTGGATATAAAAAGTCTACACACCCCTGTTAAAATGTCAGGTTTCTGTGATGTAAAAAAATGAGACCAAGATAAATAATTTCAGAACTTTTTCCACCTTTTTTAATGTGACCTATAAACTGTACAACTCAATGAACAACAAAGTGAAATATTTTAGGTGCAGGGAAGTAAAAATAAAGAAACTAAAATAATATGTTTGCATAAGTGTGCACACCCTTCAACTAATACTTTCTTGAAGCACCTTTTGATTTTATTACAGCACTCAGTCTTTTTGGGTATGAGTCTATCAGCATGGCACATCTTGACTTGGCAATATTTGCCCGCTTTTCTTTGCAAAAATACTCCAACACTGTCAGATTGGGAGGGCATCTTCTGTGCACAGCCCTCTTCAGCTCACCCCATAGATTTTCAATTGGATTCAGGTCTGGGCTCTGGCTGGACCATTCCAAAACTTTAATCTTCTTCTGTGAAACATTCCTATGTTGATTTGGATGTATGTTTTGGGTCGTTGTCATGATGAAAGATGACGTTTCTCTTCATGTTCAGCTTTCTAGCAGAAGCCTGAATGTTTTGTGCCAATATTGACTGGTATTTGGAACTGTTCATAATTCATTCTACATTGACTAAGGCCTCTGTTCCAGCTGGAGAAAAACAGCCCCAAAGCGTGATGCTGCCACCACCATGCTTCACTGTGGGTATGGTGTTCTTTTGGTGATGTGCAGTGTTTTTTCAGTAAACAACATATTTTTTGGTATTATGGCCAAAAAGGTCAACCTCAGTTTCATCAGACCATAACACATTTTCCCACTTTTTTTTTTTTTCTGGTGCAGGACAGGAGGATCTCCTTGTTCCTCTAAGGCCTTCAGAGGTATTCAGGAGAGCAGATGTCGGATTGGATGCTGTTACCCTATCTGGATGACCTTGATGGCCATTTTAAGTATGGGCAGTGCCAATAAATAGAGCTGTCCTACTGTAGTTGGGGGCGCGTTTGCGAAATGGCTACGTCAGGGAGGAACCCACTGGTTAGGAACAGCATGTCTAGCATAAGGAAAGGTTCCATTGGAGGAGGGACAGAGTAGGGACTGCACTTCTATGTCACCAGCCAGGAGCTTTCCCCACCTTCAAGTGCCTTGTTACCAGACTGCCTTCCAACCACCTCCTTCACAGGATGTTGTTGGGCATCATAAGCTGTGTAGAATATCTTCTATAATACTAAGACTCTGTTTTGCAAGGCCTTCTATAAAGTACTGCTGTGTTACATGGACCCTGTTACCATATTGCCGTGACTTTTGTATTAACCACTAGATGACCAGTTGTGTACCTGGTCTTCGAGTGATACCAGAATGGTGCCTGACTATCCGCTCGATTTGCTATTCCAAGTAGCTGGAGGAGCTGCTAGCCATCTTGTCTGCCAGACGGTTGGACACCCGAAGGAAGCCGGGATTGGCTTTGATCGGGTCTCCGCTATAGTAACCCAGAAGTGATGACCTGACATCACTTCTGATTTACCCAGATGTCATCGGCTCCATTTTCATGAAATCAAAAGCTATTAAAAACACTGATCTTGGCTTTTTTAAGTGCAGAGGAGGGATTTGGGGTATTATGTGCCTATTGCGGTCACAAGGATGTTTACATTCATTGTGACAGCAATAAAAGTGAAGAAAAAAAAAGATAATAATTAAAAAAGAAAAGAAGAAAAAGTGCTATAGGGCCACCCATGCATGCGCAAAAAGGTGAACACATGCTTCGGTACCGCACGCATGCAAACAGCCATTGCCCCACACGTGTGAGGCATCACCGTGAATGTCAGATCATGGGCTGTAATTCTAGCTCTAGAACTCCTCTGTAGATCTAATGTGCTAACCCAGTGGTTCTCAACTCCTGTCCTCGGGACCCACTAACAGGCCAGGTTTGCAGGATAACTGAAATACATCACTGGTGATATAATTTGCTGCTCAGTGATTGCAGCATTCTAGTCTGCATCTCCCCAAGGTAATACTTAAAATCTGGCCTGTTGGTGGGTCCCGAGGACCGGAGTTGAGAACCACTGTGCTAACCTGTAAAGGCTTTTTATCCCTTTTTTGCCGACGGTTCTTTACATCATATGGACCTAACTGCAGGGGGTATTGCACACAATCCAGTGGCTGCAGCTGGGATTGTGTGTGTGTGTGTGTGTGTGTGTGTGTGTGTGTGTGTGTGTGTGACACTGACAGGCAACCTCCTCTCTGTCAGATGACAGCATTTGGGTGGTGCCGCTGCTGTCCGATCAAGCTCACGCACCCCTGGTGACAGGTACCCCAGATGGGGTGACGGGTACTCTGGTGACAGGTACTCTAGTGACAGGTTCTGATTGGTGACAGGTACTCTGGTGATGGGTACTTCAGATAGGGTGACGGGTACTCTGGTGTCAAGTACTCTGATGTGCAGGGGGCAATCGGGCACAGTAATCCCACAGTAG
Source organism: Glandirana rugosa (assembly GCA_018402905.1). Classification (NCBI taxonomy): domain Eukaryota; kingdom Metazoa; phylum Chordata; class Amphibia; order Anura; family Ranidae; genus Glandirana; species Glandirana rugosa. The sequence goes on along the minus strand of BLSH010162242.1, from coordinate 872,843 downwards.
CTCTGTAATTTTTTGAAGCTCTTCTCCTCACACTGGAACGGTGTGTGAGGAGAAGTGCCTGGTAACAGCAAGGTACCGGCACTTTGTTGACATTTGTGACTGGCTGTGATTGGACACAGCAGGTCAGGTGGTAAAGAGCCAATTTCATTGGCTTTTTACCCTGATCGGGGTTGGGCTTTGTCCGAGGGACAAGCCACAACCCTGATCGCTGCACGCCCACCCTGGGGGCACACACGAGCAACGTGCACGGGGAGTATCATTTGCATAGGAAATGACCGGCTGTGATAGGACACAGCCGGTCACGTGGTAAAGAGCAAAACGGGAGGACGTCCACCCAGGATAGGGATTGCACCTTGCCGGCATATTTTTAATATACGCCAGTAAGAAAGGGGTTAAATTAAAGTTACACCCAAGCACATAAAATCCCCCCCCCCCCCCACATATACACACGCACAAATGTAAACGCATGCATCGGGGCGCCTACGCGTGAAAACGTCAATTTTGATACACCTGTTACATATTGCCATGCACACTAGAGTGAGAGCAATAATTCTAACACAAGACCTCCTCCATAATGCTAAACTGATACCTAGAGGGGGCTTCTGAAATGTTGCCTATAAAAAATATAGGGTACTGAAGTTTGACGCCATTTCATGGGGAGCGCAAAAATTTAAAGTTTGGTATCTATGTACTTGGTAAAACCTCGTCTTTTCTATTTTTACCAATAATGTGGGTAAATGATTGTGTTTGCTTGCCCTAAAATTGACGTTAATGTGGTTTTTGTTATTTACTTTGCATTTTCTAGACCTTTGCAGTAATATTGTGATGTAAAAAATTGGAAGTACCACCATTTTATTCTCTAAGGTCTCTGCTTTCAGAAAATGTATAATGTTTGGGGGTTTTGTGTAATCTTCAGGCCTAAAATAATTTTTTAAACGTGTGCAAAAAATGCAAAAACAGCTCTGGCAGCGAAAGGGTTAAAGCGTCGTCTGCATGGGCGTGCACAATTTTAAAGTTTGACATATTTATTTACTCAGTGTAACATCATCTTTTTATATTATGAAAAAAATGGATTATGTATGCATTTTTTTTATTTCTATTTTTTTTTTTTTTGCATTAACATTTTAAAACGTGTATTCTTGCCCCCACAAATTGCATTTGAAAAACCGCTGTGAAAATACCGTGTGACATAAAAAATTTCATAACCCATCAATTTATTTTCTAGGGTCTCTGCTTTAAAAAAAATATATAATATTTGGGGTTCTAACTAATTTTCTAGCAAAAAAAAACTTGATGTGTGTGATTTCAGCAGTCTCTTAAGGCCTGTACACGCGATGCGAAGTTCGTGCGGGAATTTTCGTACAATGAACGATGTTCCGATTTTCAGATCATTAGTATGATGCTTTCGACAGCTGATTCAGATTTTTTTTTTTTTTTTTGTACGGCAAAAGCTGGATGTGCAGACTATAACATTTTTTTTTAATGTGACCACAACGTCCGATTTTTGTATAATTCGTACAGTTTTCGTCCGAAAAAAATCGTAAGAGCAAGACTACGCATGCTCAGATACGAAATAATACATAGAAAAACTATTCAACATATTACATTGAATTCGGTCATACAAGAATTTTCGTATTGTTGGTAATCTCTTCACTTTCGACATGAGAAAGGCGTCCAACAAAAAACAGACGGTCGGTTGTACTAAAATCTGATTGTGTGTACGAGGCTTAAGTGATGGTCTCCTCCGTGTGCAGTCCACTAGAGAGATATTGCTAGTTTGTATCTTCAATGATAGTTAGGCCTCATTCATCCATACCCCATGCAAAGGACATGTTCACCTTGCATGGGAGTTGAAGTCAATTGAGATGCAGGGACCCAGGGTGCGTTCAGCACCGTGCACCCACACGGATTTTACATTGGGCGCAGCAATTGTGCCCCAATTGACATGAATGGCACTGCCCGCACAGGGATGCATAGAACACCTGTGCATTCCCATGTAGGTAAATACTGTCACACAGGGGATGGATTCATGTGCCCCATGTGAAAGAGGCCTTCGACTAAGGGTTTCACTACATAAGAGAGGTTTTCAAACCGCTTTCTTTTAACCTGTCCTGTATTTTATTTATTTATTTTTTTAGACAATGGGGCAATTTTTTTTTTTTTTTTTTTTTTTTTTTTTAATTTATTTCATGAGTATTTGTTATATGTACAATGGTATGTTTTGGACTATGTAGTATCTGACCATGATAATTCTTAAGTAAACTTCTCATACTCTGTCATTTACCATCTGATATTCTGTTGCTTTATATGGGCACGTGTGTATGTTACCCATTATCTTTTATGTTGTTAGACTTATGATTTATAACAATTTTACATCTATATTTATATATTTTGTTGTAACTTTGATGAAGGGAAAGAGTTTTTGGCCCATGAAATGTTTGTTTTCTTTTAGACCCCTTTCACACTGAAGCGCTGCTAAAGCACTGGTTGTTTTTGCAGTGCTTTGGCAGCATTTTTAGTGGCACTTTTCGGGCGCTAGTGGCCTCCTCTTTCTTCTTCCTTCTTCTGTCTTTTTTTTTTTTTTTTTTTTTTTTTTTTTTTGTGTCACATGACAAGGTGATCTTAAAAGAATGGAAAGACCAGTTTTACAGCACTTTGGAAGCTCTGCCCTTTCATTTCAATGGGCAGGGGCGCTTTGGGAGCACTATTTTAGCGCTCCCAATCTGCCCCAAAGATGCGGCTTGCAGTATTTTTTCTAACGTCCTGCAAGCGCGCACTGCCCCAGTGTGAAAGCACTGAATGGGAGGCAGTTTTCAGAGGCTATTCCTAGCACTAAAAACGCCTGAAAACTGCCTTAGTGTGAAAGGGGTCTTAGTCTTTTATCTGATTTAAAAAAATTGCATGTTTTTCACATTCACCAATAGTAATATTTAATTTAAATTGATATACTGAGGAAGGTATTGCTTTCACTAGATATTTAAAAGCAAATTAGATCATATTAGAATATTTAATTAATAAAACCTTTGTTTCCTACAGGTTATGGACATCCTTTTCCCATCTCACTGGGTGGAAAGATATTTTGTGTATGTTACTGCATCATTGGAATCCCATTCACCTTCTCTTTTCTCTCAATTGTTGTTCAGAAACTGATCAGATTAGTGCGAGACAGACCACTTCGCCACTTTCACCGCCGCTGGAACATCTCAAATAACAAACTAGAGTGGATTCACGCCATAATCGTAATCTCCGTCCTGTGTCTCATTTGCTTTTTCGCTCCTGCGTTTTTCTTCAAATTTAAAGAAGGGAATTGGGGTTATGCGGATGCCCTGTACTTCTGCTTTATCTCTTTGAGTACAATTGGTCTTGGAGATTATGTACCTGGTGAACAGAATGGCCAACGGTTGCCGGCACTCTACAAGTTCATGGTTATCGGTAAGGAATTGTCTCTGGCATTGTAATTACACCTCCAATGTTTTCTAGATTAGATTCCTCTGTGGGGGTTTTAAGGGTGATTTAAATTGTTTAGACTCATTCTTCTTGTGATCTGCGTCCTCCTTTCATTCTTTGATGGGTGTACAGAAGGGAGATGAAAGCTGTCCTTGAGATTATTGATATTGATGAAGAAATAGAAAAATAACAGGAACTAAAGCTGTGAAAAAGGTAATGGTGGAGGCAGAACAAAGATGGACAAAATAAAGCATACATTGAGACTTGAGTACACAGCAGGTGGCCCTAAAGTGAACCTGTCACCAGTGTAGTATGACACTTCACTGTATATATTTCTCCATGTTGGTTCTTTGTTCTTCTTCCCCTTTTTTTTTTAAATTCTACCCCATACATACCATAGATGTGCATGTATATATTTGTTGCAAAGCATAGGTTGAGCCAAAGTAGATCTGGATGTATCATGCTGTACCTGGCTCTTGGGAGCACATGAGGCAGAATAAAATACAATTGGCTGAAAAGAAAAAAACAGTGGCGCTGCCTAGCAAATAAACCTGAGCCTTCAGTGAGATGTTTTAAAACTTGGCAATGGGGTGGATTTACTAAAAGCAACTAGACAAAGGGTAGGTAACCTTCTTAAAGATGGGGATCTACCATGACAACCTAGAGAGCAACGATCACCAGTATCACACTTTTTTCTTTCTACCAATCCCCCAGAAGTCATTAGTATGTAGAGCAGTGTCCAGGGGCCATTAGTATGTAGAGCAGTGTCCAGGGGCCATTAGTATGTAGAGCAGTGTCCAGGGGCCATTAGTATGTAGAGCAGTGTCCAGGGGCCATTAGTATGTAGAGCAGTGTGGAGGGGGGGGGGGCGGGGTGGGTGGCCTGATGTATTAAATCAGGGGGTTTTTTTTGTGTGTGTGAGATGATAAATATCTACCAGACCAATCATTTCATTTAAAGTCCGATTGTCTTTTGATTTCTCAGGTATCAAATGGATGAGATATTAAACGTGACAAGATGGAACTTGATTTTCCGATCCAAGTAAATTATGTCCCTAGGAGTTTGATGTCGGGAGGTCGATAACGTCTTGATGTGTAGAGTACTCCGTAACATTTTGAGACTGTAAGTGTCTCTACTGATCCGTACTACCTTTAACATCAAGGACTTGTTGACCTCCCGGTATCAAACTCCGGGGGACTAAATTATGTAGTCCGGTGGGTGGGGCGGGGGGGGGGGAGGTGTGACGAGATGTATGATTACCGGGGACCTGTGACGAGATGTATGATTACCGGGGACCTGTGACGAGATGT
>BLSH010162242.1:826359-840713 GCA_018402905.1 Glandirana rugosa | reverse complement strand
CATCATTGGTATCAGTGGGAGGAATAGTGCCCCATCATTGGTGTCAGTGGGAGGAATAGTGTCCCATTATTGGTGTCAGTGGGAGGAATTGTGTCCCATCATTGGTGTCAGTAGAAGGAATAGTGTCCCATCATTGGTGTCAGTGGGAGGAATAGTGTCCCATCATTGGTGTCAGTGGGAGGAATAGTGCCCCATCATTGGCATGAGGGAGGAATAGTGCCCCATCATTGGCATGTGGGAGGAATAGTGGCCTGTTTTTATGTCAGTAACAGAAATTCTATTCCATTGCTTGTTGAACTGGTGATGAACTCATTCAGGAACACATGGGCTGCTGCATCATCTCGAGTGCAAAAGCTGCAGGCCTATTTGATGCAGTGCCAAGCAAAGAAAATGCTTTGCTGAAAAGTTTTTAGGGTAGCATTTGATTTGCTTGGCACTGCATCAAACAGGCCTGCAGCTCCTGCAAAAGTGCAAATCTGCACTAGTCCAGTGATGCAGCACGCCAGCAGCCCATGTTTTCCTGAATGAGTTCATCATAATCACCACTTCAACTTCAACAACTAGCAGGGCCTAGGCCTGTGCGGTGCAGATGATGATGGATGATTGCAGAATGCTAGGCCCAGCCCCGGTCCTCCCAGGCAGTCCAGACCACCCCAGACCCATTCCAGTCCCTCCCTTTGAAAGAATGTCCCACTGCTGAGGTCAGGCCCGTCAGGACTCAGGTGCTAGTGCTACTGCTAGTCCACTCCAGTGATGAAGACTTTTACTTACTGGGCTGGCACTGCTCCACAGTCACACACAGTCTCTTAGGATGGCTCAGCAGCACCTCCGCTCCTCCTGTCCTGTTCCTGTTCTTCTCCCGAGTCCCACTCTCAGCGCTGCGCTGCTTGCCACACTCCACAGGTCTCTCTCCTCTGAAAAGGTCCAGCCCCGCCTCCCTCAGAGTCTGAGATCACACCGCAGCGCGCACTGCACTGCAGGAGACTCTAGGAGGATGAGTGGGTGGTGCCACGTGTTCCGGCCGAGTCTAACAGCTTATGGGGAAAGATAGTTTAAAAAACAAGTCTGCGCCGGCCGCGGACACTACAGAGAGTGCTGGAGGACACTGGTGTCCGGGAGCAGACACCTTGCCGATCCCTGCATTGCAAGTATGCTTTGTGTGAGAAATAACTTGTTGTTTAACAATTTTGTGTAAAAAAAATAAAAAATATTCTTCATTTTGAAAAGAATTGTGGGAAAAAATACAACTTCAAAAAACTCACCATGCCCCTTACTAAATACCTTGGAATGTATGCTTTCCAAAAAGGGGTCATTTGGGGGGTATTTGTACTTTCCTGGCTTGTTAGGGTCTCAAGAAATGTGGTCAGTACATCAGGTTTGATCAGTTTTCAATGTTTTGCACCATAGATTGTAGACTCTATAACTTTCACAGAGAACAAATAATATCCACTCATTTGGGTTATTTTTACCAAAGATATGTAGCAGTATAAATTATGGCCCAAATTTATGCAGAAACGACTTTTTTGCAAAATTTTTCAATACAAACTAAAAAATGTCCTCCGCCCTCCGTAGAAGTCGTGATGACGAAACACGTCAGGGCGTGACCCCACGACAAGGTTACACAGGAAGTGACGTCTGCGCTCCAAGCTCGGAGGAGGAAGAAGCCCAGGCTGGGTGAGACGACTCCTGTCTGCGATGATATTTCTATGTGTTCTTATGCGGATTTGCTGTGTATTTATGTAAGTGTGCAATTTTAAGGCTTAATAAACTTGTGGTTTTACTGAGTTACACTATATGAGGCTCTTCTCTTTATATGGATCGGGTGGCTGCCGATGCGTGAGCATTACTGCATATTCCAGTTTGAAGGATTACTGGTCAGGAGCATGATCTGTGGTTTATTAAAGTTGCTCGGATGACATCTATGGGATAGTATGAGGATGGATTGACCGCTTGGTGCCGATGTAGAGATACCCTGGCAGCCTGATTTGCGGAGTGGTGAATCTATTACTTATGAGCTGTTAACCCTTCTAATTCTGGTAAGCAGTTTGCGACACTAGAGCACGCTGCATGCGGTGGATCCTCCTATTGGGAAGATAGCCCCTTTTTTGGTGGTTGGTGGATACCTCCTAAGAACTATTTTCTTCTATCCTCTACGGATATATTAGTTCACAGGCACATCTTTGCACACTATAAACTTTGGACTATCTGAGCGCTGTTTTGCACTTTTATGTTATTTATACTCTCCAGGCCACAATTATTGTATGAATTTCTTTTGGTGCTATCTATGTATGTTTTGAGATGTATCAATGGCAGCTGAGAATTAAGTCCTAGTGTTTCGCCACACTTCTGATGCCTAACAGCCCAGAGTATTCCATAAGCGCTGATTGTACCAGTTGGGGTATTTAGGTACTTTTTAAAACTAAAAAAAGTGTTTATTTTTCAAAATTTTCGCTACTTTTTCGCTTATATTGAAAAAAATAAAAAACCCAGCAGTGATTATATACCACCAAAAGAAAGCTCTATTTGTGAGAAAAAATGATAACAATTTTGTTTGGGTACAGTGTAGCATGACTGAGTAATTGTCATTTAAAGTGTGAGAGCGCTGAAAGCAGAAAATTGGTCTGGGAAGGAAGGGGGTGTAAGTGTCCTGTATGGAAGTGGTTAAAGCACCACCGTCCCCGCGAGCTCGCGCAGCAAAGAAAACGCATATTTAAGTCGTGCCCGCATATGAACATGGTGTTCAAACCGCACATGTGAGGTATCGATGCGATTGCCAGAGTGTGAGCAATAATTCTAGCAAAAGACCTCCTCTGCACCTCTAATCTGGTAACCGTTAAAATTTTTAAAGCGTCGCCTGTGGAGATTTTTAAGTACCGGACTTTGTCGCCATTCCGCGAGTGCGCGCAATTTTCAACCGTAACATGTATGGTATCTATTTACTCGGCGTAACATCCTCTTTCACAATATACAAAAAAATTGGGCTAACTTTACTGCTGTCTTATTTTTTTAACTCAAAAAAGGGAAATTTTTCCAAAAAAATCGCGATTGAAAGACCGCTGCACAAATATTGTGTGACAAAAAGTATTGCAGCGATCGCCATTTTATTCTCTAGGCTAGGGTGTTTGAAAAAAATATATAATGTTTGGGAGTTCTAAGTAATTTTCTAACTCCTGTGCTAATCCTCAGACCAGTCTCCTCCGTACATGCAGGGAAAAAACAATCTAATAGTCCCTGAATCCTTTTTAAAACCACATGCTTTATTAAAACTCCAAAATAGGTACTCGCATTCTCAAGGTGCTTGCAGTGCACCAATCTATAACACACAATCTTATTTGTTGACCATCAGATAAAAAGCTGCACAGCTGCGATCTGTCAGCTGCTCCACATTCCTTTTGATGTTGCTGCTGCCTTCACTTTCCTCTCCCCTCCTTTTACACATATTTGACACAGGGAACACGTGTCTTCTTCATGGGGATTGCTAGGGTATTATCTCTTGCAATGTATTTCAACTGCCCGTCGCCTCCGGGAGTCAGGCGTGCATGATCATGTCAGCATCCCTGCCCTGCTCTACGCGTTTTGTCATACAGCGTCTTCACAGAGCCTACATCAGTCAGAAGAGGGAATATAGACGAGCACCGCAACACCCTCTCTTTCCAGAGTATCTGTGTGCCTGTACATCTCATACAGGCAAGCAGATACAATCTGACAGGAGAAATGAATGAACTACTACGGTGCTCCACAGCGCAAAGAATGTTGAGGCTTGTAGTTCATTCACACACAGTGGCTGCAGCGTTGGGAACATGCTACATGTTTCATACTAAAAATGGGTGGAACATGTTCCCAAAGGTGAACTTATCCTTTAAAGCAGCCCATCCAGGGTGCTAGATTATGGACTATCATTTTAAAGTAGGTCCCTGGGCAAGGCTCAGAGTGGGAAACAGAAAGAACCTCACTCGGGTTTTTATTGTTTTTTTTTTAAAGATTTCCCAACTTCCTGCCATGACACCTGAAGAGCATGATATCAAGAAGAGCAACAACTATGAAACATTGTCCCAAAGAGACACCTAGCCATTAATAAAACCTAACAGAGGTTCTAATCCTTTCCCACTCCTTTCAAACTTAGTGTGTTGGCTGGAATTCTACTTTAACACTTTGTATTTGTACTAATTCTTGCTTATGCACAGTGGAATGAATATACAGTAAAGAAGCAATGCACTTTCTTATTTTCAAAGATATTGCAACGTTATTTATCTTAGAAGGGAGCTTGCTACACATCCACTCATTTTCACACACTATTGCAAAGTTTGTTTACCAGTCTTTACCCACCTTATAAATCATACATTTTGGCTCGGTTCACACAGGGGCAACTTGCGATCCGACTTAAGTCGATTCAAGTCACCCCAGGTCGCTTGACACAAGAAATCCCATTGAAGTGAATGGGAGCCGCTCCGACTTCAAGGCGACTTCAGAAGAGATTCCTGTACTACTTGGAGGCGACTTCTATCCGACTTGTGCCCGTAGAATTCAATGGAAGTCGCCTCCAAGTCGGATCCCCCATCTAAACAGAAGCGACTTCACAGTGAAAAGAATAGAATTTATTTTAGGGCAACTCCCTCCCTTCTCTGATTGGCCACAGCAAAGTCACCTGGCATGAAGTCATGTTGTAAGTCACCTCAAGTCGCGCTATAAGTTTCCCAAAGTCGCGCTGAAGTTGCTTTCAAATCGCCTAGCAAAGTCGCCCCGCAATTTGGATCGCTCCTGTGTGAACCGAGCCTTAATATCATTAAATGTATGTGTTGCTGCTGATACCCTGGTTTAGAATGAAACTAACAGCTAAATACACAACTCAGATATGCTGTGTGTACAGTATGTGAACTAATTAAACTTCAAAAGGACTTGTCGTTCTATTTAACACATCTCTTGCACACTGCATAGCCAGGAAGATCAACATCACTATGATGTGTGCTGGTTAAGGTTTACTGCTTCTTTGATTTCTGATTTGACACTGGAAACCACAAAGCTAAACCAGAAAAAAGGATAATCACCCACCTGGCTATACAGTGTGGTGAAGCGCATGGATTACAGCAGTGGCTAAACAAAGTACCAATCATTTGATGGGTAAAAACAGTTTAGGAATATGTAAGCCAACTGATTATTGTGCTGCTGGCTTGGAAGTTTATCTTAAACAATTTTTATTCAACTAAAACCAGCTTATATTGTGCAAAACTACATTTATATTTGCCTGTAATAAACACCTTATGTTCATATATTTAACATCATATAGTATTTTTATTGCTAAATATGTAAATGGGAGCTTGCCCAACTACATATATTTTTGTAATTACTTTACACTGCTGGTTAAACTGAATAGCTCTAAAACCTATTGCCACTTTATGTAAAAATAATTTAAACGGTAAGTCTTCCAAAAACAGTTTTGCCAACCAGGGAATATTTTTAAATCTCTGGAGGACTGTCGTGATAAGGTCTGAATTTTCAACAGTCCAACTACAGTGGCCCCTTCAAGGAGGTCCCAATTTTGTCAAATAGTCCTCTCTGTATTTTCATTCTGTTATAGACAATGCAGCAGAATGTTTGGCTCTGGTGATCAGTAACAGCTGGTGCTCTAATTTGGGGGGGTGGTTTGTTGCCGCCCCCCCTAAAATTAGAGCACCAGCCGCTATTGGTCACCAGAGCCCCAATCGTTCAGTTGGTCAAACCCACCCCCCCCGACGCTTGATTGGTCGGTCAGTCACACCCCTCATCGTCTATCCATCAGCCCTGCACTTTCCCCCGTCGAGGCTTCCACCTGCATCTCAGAGCCTACCCTTTTTTTTTTTTTAGCCATTCGAGCCTCTGGCTCTAATCATGTGCTTAAAAAAAAAACCCATAGAAATCCATGTGTCTGGCGTCCTGCATGTAGATTAGGGCCTCTGTTCACCATATGGATCGACCGCCACTGATGGTGATTGTACCTAGCCCCAACTCTGATAACCAGAGATTGCACTACTGTATCCAAGAGACTTGCTGCTTTCTATACTTGTCATACTTACTATATGGTGAGCTGTATGCCCCCTGGTATAAGCAGGTTGAGGAGAGTGGACAATTGGTATTTCTATTTAAAGTATAACGAAAGACATTTTTTTTCTTTTAGTTTTGAATAGAATTAAGTGGGAGTAGAACACCTGTTTTTATTGATGAAGGGAGATTCACCCTTTTATTTGTCATGTTTATAAAGATCATTGAAAGTGAAAGAAAATCCCAAATTTCGGGTTGTCCCAAGAACAGTAACAGGGGAAAGTTACTAATTGCTAAATCGCTAGTTATGGTTACAACCAGGGATTTCCTCACTTTGGTGCAGGGAAATATCCCCAATAGGACAAAGTTGGCAAAAAAAAAATGGCAGGGGTTATAACTTATAACCCTCCCCTTCTCTATACAAAATATTGAAAAAAGTTTAGCCTTCAGTTCCACTTTAAAGTAATGTAATGCAATGTAACAAAAATGGAATTGCAGTGCCACACCACTGATAAAAGCTCCAAATGTGATTTTATTCCAAAGAAGTTAGGGGGACAATCAAAAGTGTAGCAAAAACAAGTTGCTGGCAAGTCTTGTGCTTGTAATCACACTGAAAAAAACAAGATAAAGGTCTAGTTCATGTATAGTCTAGTCTATTTGCATTGTTTTCAGTCAAGCCCTGATGATAGGGGTGCTTTTGAAGAAGCGCGTAGGCTACTTTTCAGATTTTCCCCAACTTTTATTGGAATAAAATTGAATCCGGACCTCTTAGCAGTGGTGTGGTACTCCAATTTACATTTTATCCCCTTTTCATATAAAAAACGTTATATCATATTGATTGGGTGGAAGCACAAGATTCCTTTTGTGCTAGTGAGCGATCAGAAGTAGCGAACCATAAAAATCACTTATGGTAGGAAAAGAATGCCATAAATTGACCCTGTGCTTTCTTTTTTTCTACCACAACTGATCGACTTGAGTCGATTGGAAAAGTCAATATCTATTGCTCATTGCTCAGCCATGCCATTTTTGTCTTGCTTAATCAATGTCTGATTTGATCACTTTGTCAAATCAGATATTCATTGTTTAGTATTCTTGCACTATGTATGGCTGCCACTACCTGAACATGGATTACTGAGCTGAGATCAATTTACACTGGCTGCGTTTTATTTACAATGGGATTTATAGCAGGGATAAGCTCTTTGCTGACATTCTGGACCTGTGTGAGAGTTAGAGCAACTTTTGGAGCAATGTCATTTAGTCTTCTACTTCTGCCCTTTGATGATCTGTTCTTCTAATGTTTGCATTCTATAGAAGAAGAGTTGCCTGATGGACACCGTCACATTTTGGTGTGTGCATATGAACACCTATCTACAGGTATATACAAACATCCTTTATGGACTGCAAATAACCATCTTTATAGATTTGTCTTTCATTCCTCTACAACTAATCGGAAGTAATATTTACTTTCTGCTTTCCTGTGGTGTCACTTATTAATGATAACTTAATGGCATTGCCTAGCTGTATTTTGGATTTTATTCAATGCCTATGCAATCGATCATGCTGGCAGTTTAATAAAATTGTGCTGTTGGCAGATGGTGCTGGGTTGTCCTTTCCTTAGTTAAAAAATGCATTAACTTTTTTTCTTGTCACCTTGCCCATATTAGCATGGGCATCACATAAGCTGTGCTAGGGAAGGATCACAACAATATGACAACAAAGCACAAGACAGTTATTAAGTTGCTGCATACATGCAAATTATATATATATATATATATATATATATATATATATATAATTTTTTTTTAATTAAAATACACATATTCTGTAGTAAAAGGCTACCTTTTAGGGCAGAAATATGGGCTCTACTACTGTATTTTATTCATTTTTTTTTTCTTTTTGATTTTTGTTTTTTCAGGTGCTTGCTCCAGGGTTGTCATCTTTATTCATTCCTTAAAGAACCATGGAGGTCGGTCCCTGTTCCAAGGATGGGAGACATACAGTGTTGGCAATGCCAGTCCTGGGGGCACAATGCCCACTTATGGATTCCGGGGCTGGTCAGAGAGCCTCTTTTTATGTCCAAAGGGCATGTGCCATTCATTTTGACCTGGCTGCAGGTCAGCTTGAATGTAAAGTGTGGGTGAACCACGTTCCTGCCAAGGCTCTACTGGACTCCGGAAGCATGGTGACACTGGTACATGCCAGGGTGATTGGAAGACTCTGCCCAGTAGGTAAGACTCTACAGGTATTATGTATCCATGGGGACACCAATACATTGCTTATGGCCATACCTCGGTGACCCAAGAGATTGGGATGGACAAAAGCTTAATACATGATATTCTAGTGGGGTGGGATTGTCCACTCTTTCTTGAACTATGGAACCAGGTACAGAGTGGACTTGCAGGACAGCCAAGAGGACTGAGGACACTGGGCTTTGAAGGGACAGAGTCTGAGGGGTCTGGGTCTGAGCCCCCCCACAACACACACCCCTATTGTGGGGATAGCTGTCAAGGATAATGACATTGCAGAGAATGCTAATAATGGTGATAATGTTCATGTTGAAAGTCTCAATACTTGACCTCTGGGGGGGGGGGATCACCATTACAGGTCACGTTGGGGGAGGATGAAGAGGAACACTCCCTATTACAGATTGAAGAGGATGAAGGGGAAACTTCCTCTAGACCAGTGCGCCCAGACCTGGGCATATCCAGGGGTGCTTTTGGCACTGCCCAGTTACAGGATCCTACCTTGGCCAATGCTTGAGAGCAGGTATCAGTTGTTAATGGAGACCCACACGTGCTTGGTGCAGACCAAAGGTTTCCTCATTTTGCATTGAATGGGGACTTGCTTTATAGAGTAGCTGAAAGCCGAGGGGAGACTGTAGAGCAGTTGTAGTAGCAGTCGTATTGGTGGATATAAAATCACTGCATAGTGTAGCGCCAAATGTAATAGAAATGAGAAAGATGAAAGTCCATAGCATAGTCCATATACGACAAGAGCAACCCCAGTGGTGAGAGTGTCCTATCTTCTCACTGTGCAAAAATTGTGACAGACTGAGCCACCACCAATAAGATTGGCCCCTCACCTCATATGTTTGACCTGCATAAGGTCACAGAGCCTGTGGGTATACTCCAGGGATCTTCTAATAGTCACAGCTCCAATGCGAGATCCATCAACAAATAGCTCAGCCACAGTTCTCTCGTCTGAAACACTAATGCTTTGCAGCAATGGTATTTGCATGAATCTTCCAGGACAGTGTCCAGTTCCCATCCTTTATTTGTCCATGTTTTTACGGCTTGGTCGGAGTTGCTCTCACATCCTAGGTGTTCTTTAAGTTTGAGTTTTTTTTCTCCCTGATGAACATTGGTGGAGGTTTTCTCTTTATCTTCCATATCGGTGGATACTCCTTGATTTAGCCAGGGGTGAAGGCTGAGGTAAAAAGATACTATGCATCCTGCCCCACTTGCCAGTTAACCGCCCTGGTGTCACACTACCAAAACCCCCTGGTACCCCTAGGTATCCAGAAGCGTTCTGGTTAAGAAAAACGTAATCTAAGGCCATTTCCCGGAGTTGTTTCAAAAGTTTTCATGAATTGGGTTCCCCAAATAGATACTGATGGATCACCACTTTTATGTCGAAGGTGATGGCGGACTTGTGCAAACTGTTTCAGTTCAAGCAGTTGCAAACGTCCGTCTATCACCCACAGACAGATGGCCTCATTGAGAGGTTTAATAAAACCCTAAAGTCAATGTTAAAAAGGGTGGCCCAGAAGAACGACAAGGATTGGGACATGTTGTTCCCTGCCCTGTTATTTGCCATCCGGGAGGTTCCACAGGCATCCACGAGCTTCACGCCGTTTGAACTGGTATACGGGCGAAGACCCGTGGATTGCTGGATTTAGTAAAGGAAACCTGGAAAAGTGAGTCCTCACAACACAAAACTATTGTAAGACCTATACAGTATCTGAAAAAAGTGAGAACACCCCTCAAATTTTTGTAAATATTTTATTCTATCTTTTCATGTGACAACACTGACGAAATTACACTTTGCTACAATGTAAAGTAGTGAGTGTACAGCTTGTATACCAGTGTAAATTTGCTATCCCCTCAAAATAACTCAACACACAGCCATTAATGTCTAAACCGCTGGCAACAAAAGTGAGTTTACTCCTAAGTGTTAATGTCCAAGTTGGGCCCAAAGTGTTAATATTTTGTGTGGCCACCATTATTTTCCAGCACAGCCTTAACCCTCTTGAGCATGGAGCTCACCAGAGCTTCACAGGTTTCCACTGGAGTCCTCTTCCACTCCTCCATGACGACATCACAGAGCTGGGGGATGTTAGAGACCTTGCGCTCCTCCACCTTCCGTTTGAGGATACCCCACAGATGCTCAGTAGGGTTTAGGTCTGGAGACACACTCTGCCATGTGAACCAAATAAGTTTATTTTGGTCTCATCAGACCACAGGACGTAGTTCCAGTAATCCATGTCCTTAGTCTGTTTGTCTTCAGCAAACTGTCTGCGGGTTTTCTTGTGCATCGTCTTTAGAAGAGGCTTCCCTCTGGGATGTCAGCCATGCAGACCAATTTGATGCAGTGTGCAGTGTATGGTCTGAGCACTGACAGTCTGACCCCCCCACCCCTTCAACCTCTGCAGCAATGCTGGCAGTACTCATACGTCTATTTTCCAAAGACAACCTCTTGATATGATGCTGAGCGTGTGGACTCAGCTTCTTTGGTCAACTATGGCGAGGCCTGCTCTGAGTGGAAGCTATCCTGTTAAACCACTGTATGGTCTTGGCCACAATGCTGCAGCTCAGTTTCAGGGTCTTGCCAATCTTCTTATAGCCTAGGCCATCTTTATGTAGAGCAACAATTCTTTTTTTCATATCCCCAGAGAGGTCTTTGCCACGAGGTGCCATGTTAAGTTTCCAGTGACCAGTTTGAGAGCGTGAAAGCGATAACACCAAATTTAACACACCTGCTCCCCATTCACAGCTGAAGCCTTGTAACACTAATGAGTCACATGACACCAGGGAGGGAAAATGGCTAATTGGGCCCAATTTGGTAATTTTCACATTTTGCCAGCGGTTTAGACATTAATGTCTGTGTGTTGAGTTATTTTGAGGGGACAGCAAATTTATACTGTTATGCAAGCTGTACACTCGCTACTTTACATTGTAGCGTCATTTCTTCAGTATTGTCACATGAAAAGATATAATAAAATATTTATAAAAATGTGAGGGGTGTACTTACTTTTGTGAGATACTGTATACTAAATGCAAGAGAGGGTGGCTAGAGTGATGGCATTAGTGAGGGAGCATCACCAGAAGGCTCAGGAGGCCCAGAGGAGGATGTGCAACCGGTCCGCTAATGTCAGACCGTTTCAAGTGAGAGAGTGGGTGGCTGTTCTGATCCCCACAGTAGAGAGCAAATTATTAGCCAAATGGCAGGGTCCATTTCAGGTAGTAGAAAAAGTGAGTGAGGTAAACTACAGGGTACACCAGTTGGGGAAGAGGAAACCGTACCAAATCTATCATATAAATTTGAAACCCTGGAGAGACCGAGAACAGGTGTTCTCCGTGCTAGGTGTCAATGCAGGGGACCCTGCAGGAGTTGACCTGGTGCAGGTTGCTGCTACCCTCTCTAGGCCTCAAACCCAACAAGCAAAATAATTTCTACAAAGAAACAGAGCAATGTTTTCAGGATTACCTGGTCTCACCCATGTCATTGAACATGACATCATAACAGAACCCAATGTCAAAATCTGATTAAAACCATATTTCATCCCAGAAGCTCACAGGAAGGCAGTGTCCGAAGAGGTGAGAAGAATGCTTGAGCTTGATGTCACTGAAGAATCGCAGAATGAGTGGTCGAGTTCAATCGCTTTGGTACCAAAACCCAATGGCACCCTGCGCTTCTGCAATGACTTTACGAAACTTAATGAAGTGTCCAAATTTGATGCCTATCCGATGCCCCAGGTAGACAAGTTATTTTAAAGGTTGGGTCCCACCTGGTACATCACCACATTGGACCTCACAAAAAGGTACTGGCAGATTCCCATCACCAAGGAAACTAGGGAGAAAACTGTTTTTTCCACTCCTGAAGGTCACTTCCAGTATAAAAGAATGCAATTTGGCTTACACTCTGCCCCGGCCAATGGACAAAACATTACGTCCCCATCGACAATACACTTCTGTCTACCTTGATGATATTGTCATTGTCACTGATTGGGAGTCCCATCTTTCCCTGGTTCTGGCAGTCATAGACTCTCTGAAAAAGGCAGGGTTCACAATAAATCCTGAGAAGTGTGCGGTTGGGATGCAGCAGGCCAAGTACCTAGGGTACATTGTGGGGAGGGGGCTAGTGAAACCTCTATTGAATAATGTAGAAGCCATACAGAACTGGCCCTGTTCCCAAGCAAAAAGCAGGTCAGAGCATTTCTGGGCATAGTTGGCTACTACCGGAGTTTCGTCCCCAACAGTGCCACCATCGCTGCACCATTGACTGACTTAACAAAAGGCAGGAAGTCTGTAATGATATAATGGAATACGGATGCCGAAGAAGCCTTTCAGAAGCTGAAGGTGGCATTGTGCTAGCATGCGGTGCTTGTGGCTTCCTGATTTTTCTAAAAAGTTTGTGGTGCAGACTGATGCCTCAAGTGAGGGCTTAGGAGCGGTGTTGTCTCAATTGGTCAATGAGGAAGAGCACCCCATAGTTTTTCTCAGTAGGAAACTGATGGCGGCAGAGAAAAACGACGTTGTGGTGGAGCAGGAGTGTCTCGCCATCAAGTGGGCTTGGGACTCCTTGCGATATTTTCTCCTAGTTATGGTGTCAGACCATAACATAAACAAGAGAGCAGCGCCTCTAAGTACAATACCTTCTTTAATGATAAAGGGTATAGGTAAATATACACTCACATAAACGATCGGATAAAAACACAGAAAGGATCATCCGCGGATCGCCAGATGGTGTGCAGGCAGGCGTGGAGAGGGAGCCGATGCCCGTCACGCTGTTGGCTGCCAGCGCAAACCGGGACACAAAGCTGATGACAGACCGCCCACACGCTCAGCACCACATCACTTCCGGGTCACCAAACAGGAAATGCTCGCGTTCGGATCATTCATGATCCCTCAATCAGGCAAATTGGAGGTCATCTTGTGATAGGACAGCTCTTATTTAAAGACAACTGGGTAGGGCCCACAATATACTCATGAGTGAAATAAAAGGGACATGGGAAAGAATATAAA
The DNA here is from genome assembly GCA_018402905.1 of Glandirana rugosa. Taxonomy (NCBI): domain Eukaryota; kingdom Metazoa; phylum Chordata; class Amphibia; order Anura; family Ranidae; genus Glandirana; species Glandirana rugosa. The sequence goes on along the minus strand of BLSH010162242.1, from coordinate 827,454 downwards.
TATAAGCGCAACTGTGACCTACCAAATAATCAAAAAAAAAAAAAAAAATTGAAAAATGGAAATAAAAAATATATAGAAGTAAAAAAAAATAAAAAAAAAATAGAAAAATAGAAATAAAAAATAGAAAATAAAAAAGAATAAATAATAAATAAAAAAACAAAAAATAGAAGTAAAAAATAATAAATAAATAAAAAATAATAAAAATAAAAATAAAGATAATAATAAAAAAAAATTATTAAAAAAAAAAAATTATGAGAATGAAATGGACGATGAAGTCTTAAGCAAAAAAATTATATAAAAAGGTTAACAACCCGTGAATACATAATCCATCCATTATACCTAATGTCCACATGATATAAGTTTTAAAAATGCATCAACAAATATATAAGAAATATAAAAATAATATAAAAATATTTATCTATAGCAAATATATATTAAAAATAGATAAAATAGATAAAAAATTATATATATATATATATATATATATATATATATATATATTCATAAGTCCCTAACGCCCAGACCCACTATCTTAGATAAAGGTTTTGCAAGGGCAACCGCCTTGCCATATTTGCAAACACGTTATCCCTTTTAAAAACCTAAAAATGGGACCTATGGGAAAGAGGACCCCCATACTTACTCCTCTAGCTCCAGTTATGTGAGGAGATTTTTCTTTATTCCCCCCTCAATGACCCGTAGTTGTAGAGGAAACAAGGCTCGTCCACAAAAATGAAACCTATGAAGGATAAAATATATATATATATATATATATATATATATATATATATATATATATATATATATATAAGTCCCTAACGCCCAGACCCACTATCTTAGATAAAGGTTTTGCAAGGGCAACCGCCTTGCCATATTTGCAAACACGTTATCCCTTTTAAAAACCTAAAAATGGGACCTATGGGAAAGAGGACCCCCATACTTACTCCTCTAGCTCCAGTTATGTGAGGAGATTTTTCTTTATTCCCCCCTCAATGACCCGTAGTTGTAGAGGAAACAAGGCTCGTCCACAAAAATGAAACCTATGAAGGATAAAATATATATATATATATATATATATATATATATATATATATATAT
>BLSH010162242.1:763263-782242 GCA_018402905.1 Glandirana rugosa | reverse complement strand
AAGTTTTTCCCAACCTGCACAATCCTACCACTATCCAATCCTGCCTCCACACCTGCCAATCTGATTCAGTCTGCTTCAACAACTGATCTGTTCCAGTCTGCCTCCACACCTGCCACCTTGGTTCAACCCATGAAAATTGGACCCTCTGTTTCCCACCTGCCTGTCACTATTTCACCTAAATGTACTGGTTCTTTGTCCTTCACCCAGTCTGGACCTATGGACTCTTTGCCGGCTAGTCAATTTGACTTCATTGTTCCTGATGCCCTCTTTGTAGCTATTCCTGATACCCAGCCTGCTGACCCGGTGCCTGCCGCCAAGTGTGACGACCCGGTGCCTGCCGCCAAGTGTGACGACCCGGTGCCTGCCGCCAAGTGTGACGACCCAGTGCCTGCCGCTCCTGTGCCCGCTGTCTGGCCTGCTGATCCTGCGCCAGCTGTCTGGCCTGCTGTTCCTGTGCCCGCTGATCCTGTGCCAGCTGTCCAGCCTGCTGTTCCTGCACCCGCTGACCCGGTGCCTGCCGCCCAGTGTGACGACTCTGTGCCTGCCGCCCAGTGTGACGACCCGGTGCTTGCCGATCCGGTGCCTGCCGCCAAGTGTGGGGACCCGGTGCCTGCTGATCCTGCGCCAGCTGTCCAGCCTGCTGATCCTGTGCCTGTTGATCCTGTGCCCGCTGTCCAGCCTGCTGATCCTATGTCCGTTGTTCCTGTGCCCGCTGTCCAGCCTGCTGATCCTGTGCCCGCTGATCCTGTGCCAGCTGTCCAGCCTGCTGTTCCTTTGCCAGCTGTCCAACCTGCTGATCCTATGTCCGTTGTTCCTGTGCCCGCTGTTCCTGTGCCCGTTGTTCCTGTGCTCACTGTCCGGCCTGCTGATCCTGCACCAGCTGTCATGCCCGCTGTTCCTGTGCCTGCTGTCCGGCCTGCTGATCCTGTGCCAGCTGTCCAGCCTGTTGGTCCTGTGCCCACTGTCCTGCCCGCTGTTCCTGTGCCCGCTGTCCAGCCCGCTGTTTCTGTGCCAGCTGTCCAGCCTGCTGATCCTGTGCCCGCTGTCCGGCCTGCTGATCCTGTGCCTGCTGCCCAGTGTGACGACCCGGTGCCTGCTGCCCAGTGTGACAACCCGGTGCCTGCTGCCCAGTGTGATGACCCAGTGCCCGCTGATCCATTGCCTGACCCGATGCCTACTACCCAGTGTGATGACTCTGTGCCCGCTGATCCAGTGCCTGATGACTCTGTGTCCACTGATTCAGTGCCTGACCCGATGCCTACTACCCAGTGTGATGACTCTGTACCCGCTGATCCAGTGCCTGATGACTCTGTGTCCGCTGATCCAGTGCCTGATGACTCTGTGCCCATCGATCCAGTGCCTGATGACTCTGTGCCCACGGACCCGGTGCCCACTACCCAGTGTGATGACCTGGTGCCCGCTGATCCCGTGCGTGATGACCCAATGCCTACTACCCAGTGTGATGACCCCGTGCCTGATGACCCCGTGCCTGATGACCCCGTGCCTGATGACCCGATGCCTACTACCCAGTGTGATGACCTGGGGCCTGATAATCCAGTGCCTGATGACCCGATGCCTGCTGATCCAGTGCCTGTGGATGTTTGGCTACCTAATGCCCAGCTTGCCACTGTTTTCCCCTGGCTTGATGCCCAGGCTGATTTTGATGTCCCTATGTTGCCTGCCCCCACTGGTTTCAGGCCCAATGTCTGGCTAGCTGTTGGTACCGGACTCAGACCTCCTGACCCTGGTGGTGGTGGTGGGTTTGTTCCAGTACCTGACTTGGGTGACACGCCACCCAGCAGGTTAAAGATCTCTGGTCGGAGAAGTGTAATAGAGTCCACAGACACGGAGGGGAAACTTTGCTGGACTGTTCCTGCACCCACAAGGACTCTCCAGTTAACAGCAGAATGGAGCGTCCGGAGGCCGCTCCTCAAGGAGGGGGAACTGTCAGGACCTGTGTCCTTGCTTGGGTCACCTGCTGGTGGCAGTGTTTGGAAAACCAAATGGTATAGTTCTGGTGGCCACCAGCGAGTGTCTCCCAGGAGATTGAGCTTACAGGTCATTAAGCTGCACCTGATGGGTCTGCTGGGTCCATATAAGCCCGCCTTGTTCCCTGTCCCAATGCTTCAGTATTTTCCCTACAAGCTGTGTCCATTTCTGAATTTGACCTGCTCTGATCCCTGATCTGCAATCCAGACCCAGAGACCTGATTCCTGAACCTGCTTCCTTGCTCTCCTTCTGCTCCCAGTACCTGGCTCCCTGTTCCCCTTATCTGGCATCCCTGTTTGCTTATTATATATGTGTGATTTCTTCGCTTGTATTTAGTTAGTCAGATAGTTAGGTGTTTATTTTGGGGTTTGGTGTGTTTTCATCTTTTACTTGCTCATTTATGTTTGCTGGTGTTTTGGTGTTTGAAGTGCGCTATTTGTCTAATAAATATATTCATATTTTCAACTTACACCTGGTCCTGATTCCTTTAAGTGCAGCCAACTGATCTGACCATCCCTACTGGATACCTGCATATGGTATCCCTGACAGACCGTATCGCGAGGGAACGAAGAGTACGAAAAAAAGCAGAGGGGAGTGCTATCAGAAGGGTTTGGAATAAGTACAGCAATTTCGGAAATTATATCCATTTTTAGTACGTTGATCTGAAAAAAACCAAGAAGCCTGAACGTCCTGCCACGTTTCGGTCAATCGCCTAACATTCTTAAGTAATGTGGTATAATTGAGTGCAGAAAGGTCAGGAATGTGTGCCGGGATAGAGGTTCCCAGATATGCGATCACTTTAGATTGCCAGCGAAATTGGAAATTGGACTGAATGTCACAAAGGTAAGGCAAGGAAATATTCAAGGCTTCCGTTTTGGTGAGTTTCAGTTTAAAATTACTGTGGGTGCCAAATTTGCTTATTTCTGCTAAAATGGAAGGGGTGGTGGTTGGGTAACATAGAGGAGGAGGTCATCCGCGTAAAGTGCCATTTTACAGGAAACCGATTGTGTGTTGATGCCGTGTATGGAGGGGTTGGAACGTATGGCCTGTGAGAGGTGTTTGATAACAACCACGGATAATAAGGGCGATAAGAGACAGCCCTGTCAGGTCCCATTGGAGATGGGGAAGGTTGAGGAGCGGGTACCATTCACCATCACCAAGGCCGAGGGTGAGGAATATAGGGACATAATACGGGAAAGCATTTTAGGGCCTAACCCTAGCTGCAGGAGAGACTGACGGAGAAAAGACCAATTGACCCTGTCAAATGCCTTCTCAGCGTCACAAGAGAGGAGGCAAGCAGGGATATTATTGCATTGGGCATAGTCTATCAGGTGGATGGTTTTAGTGGTGTTATCCCTGGCTTCCCTACCAGGAACGAAACTTGGTCCCCGTGTATAATCTCAGGTAATGGGATAGATGGTTTGCAAGAACTTTTGCAAATAATTTCAAGTCAATATTTAAAAAAGATATTGGCCTATAATTGCCGCAATTTGAGGGGTCTTTGCCTGGTTTGGGAAGCACTGTTATTTGGGCTTGTAGTAGAGATGTGGAGGGAAGGTGGGATTCGTCTATAGATTCGAACGCCTTGGCTAGTAATGGGGTCAGTAAAGAGGCAAACGTTTTGTAAAAGTGAGGAGAAAACCTGTCTGGGCCAGAACTCATTTTTAAGTGCCTTAATGACTTGGAGAAAATTTGTGACTGAAAGGGGAGTTTCTAAATCTGCTGCATCCGGAGTTGGGATGGTAGGTAGAGCCGTATCTTGAATGTAAGTCAACAAGTTATGGGAGACGGGGTGAGGAAAAAGAGTCAGCAGGGGAAGATAAATTATAAAGGGAAGAATAGCATTGTCTAAATTCCTCTGCTATTTCAGAGTTAGCAAATGTTTTGATATTAGAGGAGGTGCATATATAAGGAACTGAAGGTCGATGGAAGTCTAGGGTGTAGAACTTGGGCAAGGTGTTTGCCACATTTATTGGCTTGAGAATAATGTGGGTAACGCCCCTTATCCCTGGCCATCAGGGAGTGGTCTGCAAATATATGTAGAAGATCACGCAGAGTATTGGATAACTTTCAGAGCAGAAATGTTTGTTAAAAGTCTATGAATTTCTTTTGTACGTTCTCTTTTGAGCCGGGACCCGTGTTGAATGTACACCCCTCTAATCACACATTTTAAGGCTTCCCATTTGGTCAGAGGGGAGGTTTGGTTCTGTGGGTGATTAGGTACAAAACATTTAATGGCCTGTGAGATGCAGTGAGTGCAGGGGGGTTGGCTAAGAGATTATTGTTAAGCCTCCAGGAATAGCCCTGCCCACAAACGGCATATGACCCAGAGTCAGGTGTACCGGGGCATGATCTGACCAGAGTCATAGTCCAATAGAAGGGGAGAGGTGAGAGTCTAATAGAGACTGAGAGATTAGAAGATAATCAATGCAGAAGTACAATGAGTGAGCTGGGGAGAAAGAAGTATAATCCCTACCTGTAGGAAATAGCACCCGCCACACATCTACCAACGACATCTAGGTGAGGAGAGAGCGGATTTTGGTATGTTGAGGTCTCCTCCAAGGACCAGGTTTGTGGTACCGAAGGATTCCAGTCGAGACATCACTGAAGAGAGGAAGCATAGTTGGTCCTGATTGGGAGAGTACAGGTTAGCGATTACAAAAACAGATTGCATGTATTTCAGTTTCAAAAATATATAACGTTCCTGGGGGTCAATAAGGGAGTCCAATACTTCTGGTACAAATGAGGAATGGAATGCTATGGAGACACCTTTACATTTGGCTGAAGGGTTGGTGCTATGAAACCACATGGGATGTTTACTATTCAATCTAGGGATTGTATCAGAGTGGAAGTGAGTTTCCTGTAGTAAAAGAATTTGGGATCCGGCCTTGTGGAAATGGTATGAAATTTCTCAAGGGTGTTGAAACCTCTACAGTTTAAGGAGGATATTTTCAAAGAAAGCAGAGGGGCCATGGGAAGTAAGGAGGGGAGTGGAGAAAAAAATATTGTGAGAAGGGACCTGTCCATCCAGGAGAGCCAGAGAAACCAGAGTATAGTTAGAAGAGAAAAAAGGAAGAGAAGAAGAAAAAGAAAGAAAAACAGGATAGAGAAAGAGAAAGTAAACCATGAAGTGTGAAGATAAGGCCCTCTAGTGGAGAGCAATGAAAACAGTAAGAAATACCATAACAAAACAGGCCATGGAAAAAGAACTAAATGGTTATATGAAACCAGAGCCACTATGGGCACCGTCATCCCTAATGTGGGGATAGTGGGCAGTACACAGAGTGGTCCGCAGACACCGGGCAAATTAAACTTGTAGAAAAAGAAACTGATGAGCTGGAAATTGTAAGAAGGTGCACCACAATAGGTGATAAGGATAGGAATACATAAACTGTAACAATAGGCTCAAAACCAGCATTTAACACAAACTTAGATTAACACAACGGGGAATGGGGGAGGGAGAGGAGAGGGAATGTCATAGGTATTGAAAAATAAACAGGATAGCAAACATGTTACATAACTAGATATCAGCCATGAGGCACGATAGGAGACTGTGAGTCATCACAGCTAAGGTGGCCAGTTTAAGGTAACTGGCAAGTGGGGTGAGTAAGGAGTTACGATACTGTCCTTCACCCCCCCCGGGAGCCTTAGATGCTGCTGATCTGGATTGCTTCTTCTTGAACTTGGCTTGCCATCCAGTGGTCAGAGAGAGGCCCAGGGAGGTGAACTTCAGGGGCCAATCTGGGATAGAAATTTGTGGCACTTCAAAAGCCCCAAGAAAAGTGGGGAGATCTCCAAGTGTGTGGAAAACTGCAGATTTACCATCATGTGAAGCAGAGAGTTGGAACGGGAATCCCCCAACAGGATTTAATGTGCTTTGCTTGGAGTGCACCAGTCAGAGGTTTCAAAGCTCGTTGCATATCCAAGGTGAGCTTGGAGAGGTCAGGGAGCAACATAATCGGGTGTCATTGAAAAGAATTGTGTCTTGCATGCGGGCTGCTTGCATAATGTCTGCTTTGATGTTATAAAAGTGCACTCTGCAGATTACATCCCTGGTGTATGCAGGGTTAGAATTTCTCAGTCCCAGGGCTCTGTGTGTGCAATCAAGCTCCAAAGAGGCATCTTTGGATTTCTGTAAGAGTTGATTAAAGATTGATGAAGCTGCCTCCATCAAATCCTTATTTTCAATAGTTTGAGGTAGTCCGCGGATGCATATATTACACCGATTTCTGTTTTCCTGATCTTCGTGGTGATAGAAAATCTGCTGAATTTGTGTAGTATGTTCTTGTAAAATCACCTCATGTTCATGAATTTTGGCAACTGTGTCATCCACTGTGTGATCAATGTCTTCTATTCTGCCTGAGACATCCTTGGGGAGATCAGATATCTCCTTCTTGTATGAGAGCTTCAGCCTCTTCACATAGGCCTCAAAGTGCTGTGAAGGTGGGGATGGGCATTCTGAGTGAGCCGAGCCATGCACCGATTGTGGGAATCAGGTGCGGTGTCTGGTGCTCACCTGTGAGGCCACATGCTGGTCAGATGAGCCAGTGCCATCTTGGGAGCGGAGGATCCATGATAAGTTGACCTGGATTGGGTGAAAAAGCGCCCTATTTCACCATCCCTTTGAGAGCCAGATGGTCCACGGCCCTCGCTGGAGCTTCTCTTCCCCATTGTGGAATGGTGTGACAGGTGTGGAGACGCTGGGAGCCGCGATATTCCCCATGTCAGCGGGAGCCGAGGAGACAAGCTTTCTATTCCTCCATGTGCTCGGCCACGCCCCCCTTGTCCACATAATTTAAATGACAGACCAGGAGATTTGGTAGTCTGTCCCATCCTACCATTACCTGCCTGCCCGCCCCACTGACAATGCCGCCTAGTGAGAGCTAAAATTCCCATGTATAATGGAAATTGGAGTTTTTTTCCAAGTACTGCTGCACAGTGAGCGGAAATGATGGCACTGTTTGTTTGATTTTTCCTCCCCCAAGTATTGCAGGGCTGCATGAGTGAAAATGACAATGTCAATGATGTAAAGAAGGCACTATCCTGGAAAACTAGGGACTTAGGAAAACAAAAAACACTCATATTTGTAATGTCACAAGTAGCAGGAAATTTATGGCTCAAACTCAAAACACAATTTTGTACTACAAATCAGCAACATGAGAGCATCACGCAATATATAAATTGCTGCATTGTTCTTCAGATAGAAACACAGAGAACCTTAGCAGACAAATATTTGAAATTAATAACACTGAGAATGAATGGTGTACTGAAATCTATTATAATGCTGATTACAGTCTCACTGCAACACTGTAAATTAGACTATTATTCATGATAGTATCCCTTTAAATCTTGCAATAACGGGTTTTATAGCTGAAAGGGAATACTGGACACAGAAGTGCAATCAATAAACTGTCAAAGGAGAATTATGATTTCCAGCTGACACAAATGGATCACTGGACAGTATGCAAATAATTATTCTCTAAAATATAATACACATATATTGGACAAAGTGTGCCAATGTGGGACTGGCACTTAAAAGAGCTCCTGGCATATGGAAAGCACTATTCCACAAATTAATATTACTTAAGCTAATGTTCAAGTAGTGTTACATAACTGACAATGTAATCGACCAGGAATACCGGCAGGTGCAAAATGAGAGTAGCTTCAGTGAATTTTTCTATTTCTTTAAACAAGATTAGATTGAGGTTAGACTGCACAGAGGAGCTGACAGTGGTCAACAAATACTCAAGATAAGTAAGCTGTAGAGCAAAGTCATCAGATTTCCAGTCTGTGTGTGGACCAAACTAAGACCTGATATGTACAAGGCACCCTCATCTTTGATTCCTGGAGTCCTGATCAGTACATTTCAAGCAGGTCCACTTTAAAATGTCACCTTGTGTTTCAGATGTACTGATTTGTTGCTCTGCTATAAGAGCCCAAGGCTGTTATATTGGCTCAGTGCAGGAACATACATTTGCGATCAATTTCAGAACAGGACTGATATGTCAATCAGCCTGAAAAATGCACATAGCGGTGAAAGTGTTTAGAACGGTAAATCACTGAATGAGCCCCTCAGTGAGTTTGTGAAAATAATTGTACATCACAGGAGAACGTGTCCTGGGGATGTGTAATAAATCAGTGTCCTTCTTCTAAAATACTTTTTCCTATTATTAATGTTTCAGCCAGACCACAACTGGGACTAATAAACAGAACCAAAGCCCAAGAGAGGTAGAAATAAAGATACAATCCGTGTCAGGGCAACATCAAGAATACAGCAGAACTAAACTATCTCAATGAACCTGAATAATTTTTAATTCTTATGCTACTAGCCTAAGTAGATACTGTAGATCACTGGTGACCGGTCCATAAGGGGCACAGGGGCGCCGCCCCCCTAATCTCCATGCGCTGGTTTTTTTTTTAAGCACATGATTAGAGCCTGAGGCTCTAATTGGCTTCAAAAAGGTTGGGCTAGGGGTGCAGGGCACTGCCCCCGAGCCCACCCAGTTGTGACATTAGTGAATCAACATTCGCTATGTCTTCCTGCTTCTCCTCCCAGCCATGCGGCTATTAAGACCGGATTGGCCGGAAGGAGAAGCCAGGAAAGCCACCGAAGCCCCCACGACCTGGATGGGGTAAGTGCGGACCTAGCGGGGGGGGGGGGGTTTGTTTGCCCCCAAAAAATGGAGTACCAGCCGTCACCGCTGTAGGTAGGAAGGTATATTATATTTATTTGTTTTCAACTTTTTTACATTTCTCGTTTTTTTGGTCTAGGTCTAGGCCAAAATTAAATCATACATCCATGGAGACATAGATGGATGGGTGAATTTGTTGTGAATATTGAAAATCAATTAAATAGCATTTTTACTTTATGGTGCTCAGATACAGCTATGTTGCACTTAACTATTTTCTCTTTAGTAGGTACAAAGGGGCATCATACAATAGGTACACATGTTTCAGTGGCAGCTGTTTAAGGGGGGATTTAACCTCAATTTGAAGAGATTTTCCTCTCATGTTTTGTTTTAACTCTGAAACAGAAAGGAGGTTGGTAAGTGCAGCTCTCTAAAAGTGGGGAGGAGTAACCTGAAATCGCCCCATCAATAGTAAAAACTTTAACACACTAAATATATATAATAAAAATGACATAAACAATGTGCAAAAAATTGAAGACAATCCAATGGCTATAAGATTGAAAAAATGTCTCTGAAATTCCAACAAAGTGCACATAACAATTCCGTGAAACTGGTGTACAGTTCATAAATCGAAGTGGTAAAACTTCAGTGGATCGGCGAATAGGAGAGAAACCACCACCAACATATAGAAGGCTTACCGAATACAGTGGACTCAGTGAGACATATGTCCCCTGGGTCACACAGGCATGTGATGTAGCAACTTCAAATTGGGAGATGTTCCACACGGCCAACTACAATCTCGATGGATCAGCAATGTTGTGATGGAAGACCAAAGGATGTAGTCTCTCCACAAACCAATAGGGCCAAAAAGAATGAGAAACTCCACATAGTGTGAATCAGCAACACTTAAAATGTATTATAGTAGGATTAAGAACACTCACATGTCCCAATGAAAACAAGCACTTTGGATAAAACCTTAATGGAACGCAATGGCACCGGCAGGACTGGACCCAATGCGTATCGTCTGAATAGGCGTCATCTGGGGTCACCCCCACCCACCACTTCCATCACAACATTGCTGATCCATCAAGATTGTAAGTCCCATCTTAGTATTGATCCAGGAATATCCCCTTGTTGCACTCCAAGTTGGCCGTGTGGAACATCTCCCAATTTGATGTTGGTACATCACATGCCTGTGTGAACCAGGGAACATATGTCTCGCTGAGTCCACTGCATTCGGTAAGCCTTCTATATGTTGGTGGTGGTTTCTCTCCTATTCACCGATCCACTGAAGTTTTACCAGGAATATATTCACTTCTATTTATGAACTGTACACCAGTTTCTCGGAATTGTTAATTGCACTTTGATGGAATTTCAGAGACATTTTTTCAATCTGTGGCTCCACTCCCCCACAGGCAGCAACATTTGCGGACAGATGGGCTGAAGGGCATTGCCTGTCCTGTGGGACCTGGCAGAGTCCTACAGTGCATCTGAGAACCTGCTGAGCTGTGCTTTAAGCATGCACAGGAAAAGAGGTCCAAGATTTCCTTCACTGTGCTGTCCTCGGGTGCTTGTGCATATAAACCTGTACATGAGCAGATGTGCCATATATCCTTCAGTACATCTGAGCCAAGTCATTCTCACCTAGGCAAAAAAGGGGAAAATGCTGCTCTGTAGTACAACAAAAAATTAGGAAGCCCTTAAAAAAATATCCAGTTGTGGTAAAGGGAGGGGGCTAGAGTCAGGTATACCCACATTGTCTTTTGGGGTGAAGATTCACTTTAAACAAAAACCATGAGAACCAAAGGTTTACAGCAACCCAGTTACTGGATAACTGCACTGTGTGCATGGGGAATTATGTTGTACATCTTTATTCTAGTAAAGTCTTAAAGGAGAAGTACAGCTCTGCACTCCTGTGACCCATTTTCTGCAGACCGCAGGCTGAATCCCGCTGTCGTCTGACATCACAGAGCCAGTCCAGGCTCAGGAAAGATTGTGACCATATGATCTGGATCTGCCCACATGCCTGAGAGGGCAGCTCATGCACCTTCCACAGCCCAGCACTCCAGGAGGGGGAGGTTGGGTAGAGAGCTCAGGGAACCGAGCGATCAGCGGTGTTTGATCACTCGGTTCTCAGTCTTAAAGCCGGCAGGGAACAGATACAGCATCGGACTGATGCTGTATCCATCTAGGTAAGTATGATTTAAAGAAAAAAACATTCCAATACTTCTCTTTTAATAAGCCTGATAGCTTGATTGAAAGAAAAAAAAAAGATCACACCTATCAATCCGGTCTTGCATTCATTGTAGTCCAGAATTCTACCTTTGTAAGCTCTATATAAAGGCTTTAAAATATAAAGACTATTTAAAATTTATAGCGTGCCTGAAAAGATTTAATCATTTTTTTAGTGTATTTGCAGAGGTTTAATAATGAAAATGTAGGCAGAAGGTAAAATTGGACTCCATTCGCCATTCTGAACATGTGCTCTTGTCTGTGGGTATTCACTTTACCACTGTTCATGCAAACTTTCCCATTAGTAAACAGCTAAATCTCTCCTCCTCAGCCAAATTACAGACAATAGAATGCTGTAATTTCTGCATATGGTGCTTGGTGAATTTTCCAAGTGGGTGGATCATGTTGTTAGACCAGCAGCAGATTATTGGCTCAGTACCCCAGGTATCTACTTACATTCTGTTTTCATAGTGTATATTTCTAAATATTTAGTAATGCTTTATAATTTTCTCTTAAAATTCAGTGTTTGTATTATTCAGCCCATCTGTATGTAACTATTAAAACAAAATATGTCATTTTACTAGCTAGTTGCTTTGTGACTTTATTATAATTTCATTAGATTTTTTAAACAAAGAAACAAAGTGACAAACATCTAACAAAAAAGAACAGTTAGTGCATTACTTTCTTTTAAACCAGCCTTTTTTTTACTAAGACAGAATCCTTGAAATAGTTTTTAGGTCTAAGGGAACCCTTTCTAAAATATATGTCTACTGCTTACAGTACATTAATGTGATCAGTAAATTGCATACAATATATAAATATAAATAAAACAATAAGAAATGCGGCATACATAGCGTATTTTACACTCAAAGTGGACCATCGTTAAAATGATGACAGAATTATCTGTAATAATCATGAAATGAAACAAACAATAATAGCAGCCAAAGTAGAAACATGGACAGTGAAATTGCAATGCCTGTTTATGTTGGTGTCAAGTGGAGAAATACTGGTGGTATCCAGGAGAGGTTCCTGTCTGTGGCAGAAGGAAGCTACTACACTGGTGGACAATGAAAGAAAAGCCCCCTCACATTGGTAGTCAGTAGGAGAAGTGTCCTCTTACTCTGGTGGTCAGTAGGAGAAAGGTCTTCTAAAGCCCCGTACACACGGTTCGACGATCACATACAACAGGTCGTACTCACGACCGTTGTATGCAAAATCGATCGTTCGTATGCGCGATTTGAACAGTCGAACATACGACGGTCGTACAAGGGAGTTGTATGAGCAGACTAGAAAACTTGGTCGTACCAACAAGCTCTCATACGACCGTTGTATCGTGTGTACAGAGCAGTTGGTACAACAAGTTGTAGTGTGCAAAACACGCATGCTCCGAAGTCAGGAATGGCCGGATGCTAATTACATGCACCTGAACGTTCTTTCCCCGGACGTACGATTGTGTAGTGCAGTCAGTATGCTGCATACAACAGCCAACATACGATTTAACACGGTACGTGCGATCGTCGTCCCGTGTGTACGGGGCATTACTCTCGTGGTCAGTAGAGGAAGAGCCCCGTTAAAGTGGAATTCAGTAGGAGAAGGGCCCCCTGGTGGTCAGTAGGAGAAGGGCCCTCTTACTCTGCTGGTCAGTAAAGGGAGATCCCTCTTACAGTGGAAGTCAGTAAGAGAAGGGTCCCTTTAAGCCTCGTACACACGGGACGACGATCGCACGTACGACTGTGTTGAATCGTATGTTGGCTGTTGTATGCAGCATACTGACTGCACTACACAATCATACGTCCGGGGAAAGAACGTTCAGGTGCATGTAATTAGCATCCAGCCGTTCCTGACTTTGGAGCATGTGTGTTTTGCAAAATACAACTTGTTGTACCAACTGCTCTGTACACACGATACAACGGTCGTATGAGAGCTTGTTGGTACGACCAAGTTTTCTAGTCTGCGCATACAACTCCCTTGTACGACCGTCGTATGTTCAACTGTTCAAATCGCGCATACAAATGATCGCTATCGCATACAACGGTCATGAGTACGACCTGTTGAATGTGATCGTCGCCCCGTGTGTACGGGGCATTACTCTGGTGGTCAGTAGGAGAAAGGTCTTCTTACTCTGGTGGCCAGTTGGAGAAGAGCCCCCTTACACTGCTAGTCCTTTTACACTGCTAGTCAGTAAGAAAAGGGTCCCCTTATATTAGTTGTCAGTTGGTCAATATTTATTTATTTATTTTCAGGTACTTATATAGCGCTGTCAATTTACGCAGCGCTTTACATATATATTGTACATTCACATCAGTCCCTACCCTCAAGGAGCTTACAATCTAACATCCCTAACTCACATTGATACATATACTAGGGACCAATTTAGCACAGGATCTAATTTACCTACCAGCATGTCTAGGAGAAGGGTCTTATTACACTGGTGGTCAGTAGGGGAAAAGCTCCCTTACACTGCATGTCAATAGGAGAAGGATCCCATTATACTCTTGATCAATGGAAAGATGAGAGGAGAGACTCAACTGGTTCCATTCTACCAAGTAATCTTGATGTCAGAACTATGCAGTCACCATCAGGCTGAAAATCATTCCTCCAATGTTCACTACTCAATGAACCCCTAGCAACCTCTGGAGAAACCCTGATCGAGAAAAGATTTTCTGGATATCTGAATTGGCTACTAAATGATTAACTCACATGATGCATTTTATGCATCTTACATGTAAAATCAACATATTTTTGAAGCGTGACAGAAAGGTTTAAAGAGGAAAAATATTGTAGATGATGCAGCCTGCAACTAGCATTACCACAGTGGTTTTTGTTTTTTTGAGTCCCCCATGTAACATATTTTTATTACTTGTTATCTATGCCAGTAGATCCATTATTTTCTATTTCCATTAACAAGGTGACAGCGTCATTCATTCTGCAGTGAAATTGGAGCAATTGTCACTCTTTTACTGGGCAATCTTAGATTGACATGTAGTTCTAAATGGAATTTATGTAATAGGCAAACAAAGACCAACTCCAACTAGCATTTTAAAGCAGTAACAGCAATATTTTTTTTGGGAGAAAATTTTTACCTATAGGAAAAAAGCTGGCTGTTGTAAGCAGTGGCGGCTGGTGGTGTATTTTTTTTGGGGGGGGGTACGGCAAACAATCCACACGCCACCCCATCTAGGTCGTGGCGGTGGCTTCACTCTGCGTCTCCTCTTCCTTGGCTTTGGTGGTTTCCCCTACGTCTCCTCCCTCCTCCTCGGCGGCCAATAGGATTGCTTCTCCTATCGGCCATTCAGGTGACGAGTCTCAGGACCTGCTTCCTGATTGGCTAGGAGGAGAATCAGGAAGACCATAGCAAATATTCATTTGCTATTGTCACACAACTGGGTGGTCTTGAGGCGCAGAGCACTTTTGTTTTGCCCATAGTTCTACTTTAAAATGTAAGTGTAAGAGATGAGCTTATCACTGTGCCACTTCTGATTTTACTGTCTAGTCACAGGTTGAGATAGATACAGGATAACTTGGGCTCAGAGTGAGAGATTTGAATGATGCCGGCCTCTAGACTGAGAACATCTAGTGGCAGAAAAAAATTACTGCAGGGGAAATCTCTGGATCGAAGGTGACTACTGTAGTAAAAGCTGGTTTCATATTTTTAATTGGATATTTATTTTATCTTGTTACTTTGGCTCTTCTGCTTTAATTCATCTGCACATTTTATAGTTTAATATCTGCTTCAAAGTTTTAGTAATGCCTTCCTTGGTGGTATAGGATACCAGTCCCTGGGATTTTGAGCAGCATCCATATAACTTACTGGCCAGAATTGCGATGCATCATGACTGAGAAAGTGGCCAAAGGGTTGCCATGAAACATGTTGCAGGTGTTTGAACCATTTTATTTACAATAACTTTAATACTTAACATTTCTTACCTGACATCTTATTAATTTCTTAAAGCCACAACTGTTTACCTACCTATGTGGGCACCTCTGCACTTCTTTTTGGGGACCATTAACCTCCAATATAACTTGCCACCAAAACCATGCCTCTTTAAAGTGGATGAAAACCCAATTCATGAAATCTGAGCTGGGCACATATATCTGTAGTGTTTACTTATCTCTCTCCAAATCCCTAAGTCCTGTGTCTTTCTGCTGCTTCATTCCTCTGTTATCAGCATGGTAACTTCTGACAAGCTCTCTGACATGGGAGATAAAAGCAGCTGCAAATTTGTGGTGGGTAAGGTTGCTATAAATAGATAAGCAGAGAGCTTGTCTTGTCACAGCACATCTCTGCAAGTATCTTCATTCCTCTGGAGCGAGGGGTGGAGAGGGGGTGCCTTTCCTCCAATCAGCTCTCACGCAGTGTATGCCCAGACTCCGCTCCCACTGCTGAATGAGGAAGTAAAATTTTTAACACAATGTTTACTTTCTAAAGAATAGAGAAAGCTAAAGACAGCAGATATACATGTAAAACATACTGTATGTAGGGAGATTTGTTTAATCGCTTTGTATCATCTGAGGCTATTCACTTCACTTGGAATAGGAGAGGCCTTACATCCCCTTTAAGCAACTCTGGGTCCTACAACTCCTAAAGCATTGAGCGAGACCAAAAACCACCTACCAAAGGTCTGAATGGAGACAGAAATATTCTGAACAAGCTTTGTTCCAAGTTGCAGAAACCCAATTGGGCTTTAGCATTATCTAGACAGAAGTAACTAAAACCTAATAACCTCCCATATACACTCTGCTCGAAACGACAAAAGAACAACTTAAAGGGGTATTAAACCCAAAAGCAAACATTTATTATATTGCAGCTTACCAATTATTCAATTAGATGTGATGTCTGCATTCATTTTCTTTGTTAGGCCTTATTTTGTTTATTTCCATCTTCTGATCCAGTCAGTAAGTCTGGTGTCTTTCAACAGAACATACTGTCCTGCAGATGTAGCAGTGAGATGGTTGAGACAAACCATATACCACTGACAGGGCTGCTTACAATAATCAGCTTTTATTTGTTTATATAAATCCTTTATCCTAAAATGAACATAACTATTTCTGTAACTGTGTATAAAGTGTTAGCTGGAGTTTGACTTCAGCTTGTTAGTGTATCTAAATCTGCTAGTACATCTAACACTCCCCTACTCCCAGACTGACAATGCTTCTGTCCAAAGGTGCCACCCTGTGCTCCTTCATCCAGAATGGGGACACGCTAATACAGGAGGTGTGTTACTGGCCAGATCACCAGGTGAATACAGAGGAGAAAAAAGATAAATGCAGCCACCACATCTAAGGATTAGTCAGCTGCAATATACTTATTACATTTTTGGTATTGAGTCTTAGGCTCGATTCACATCAATGCATGTTGCTTTTCAGCGTTTCTTCACTGTTTTTGTTGCGCTTTCTGCGTTTTTTTACCGCGTTTTTACCACGTTTTGCATTTTGGGATTTTTTTTTAATTTTTTTTGTAATATGTTTTTTGTTTTTTTGGAAAATCTTGTTGCTGGGCAGATTTAAACTGCAAAACACAGCAAAAACGCAATAAAACGCGGTAAAAAAGCAGCACTTGTGTATTTCATGCTTGCCCATTGAAGTCTATTACATGCAAAACACTGCTTTTTGCATGAAAAAAGTCCCCGACCCTTTCCAAAAATGCAGAGGCACAAAAAAGCATTGATGTGAACGTGTTCCATAGGAACCCATGTTAAAAAAATTCCCTTTATTTCTGCAAAATGCATAAAAAAACACACTCAGTGTGAATGGAGCCTAATACCCCTTTAAATACTATGACGTTAAGGGCTTTCCCTTATCTTCTATCTTAAATAATAACAGCACTTTTTTAAAATGCAATTAGTGTGAATACCTGAATTTGAATTGTGATTCCCTTTATGGTGAAACTCAAACTCAAAGAGGGAGGGGAAGCACTAGGAGGTAATTGTGCACATTGCTTAGGAAAATGTGCCAACAACAAAGCACGCTGAGCACAAAGATGACTAATCTGTATTTCTTAACCACTTCAGCCCCGAAAGGATTTCCCACTTTAGGACCAGAGCACTTTTTGCGATTCGGCACTGCATCGCTTTAACTGACAATTGCATGGTCATGCAACATTGCACCCAAACAAAATTTCACTGTATGCCCCAGCCAGTAGAGGGCGGGCAGGGCCGGGAGCTACACTGACAAATTAGTCCCGTCCCATTCAGCCTGTGTGCTCGGGAGGGAGAGTCTGTAGAGAGCTGTGTTATTCAATTGTAAATTTGTGCATTGTTGAAAGGTGTCTGACCATCTCCTGTACCATGTCGCAGTCTCTGGTAATCTCCTGTACCATGTCGCAGTCTCTGGTAATCTCCTGTACCATGTCACAGTCTCTGGTAAACTCCTGTACTATGTCATAGTCTCTGGTAATCTCCTGTACCACATCGTAGTCTCTGGTAATCTCCTGTACCATTTCTCAGTCTTTGGCAAGCTCCTGTAGCATGTCACAGTCTTTGGTAATCTCCTGTACCATGTCGCAGTCTCTGGCAATCTCCTGTAGCATGTCGCAGTCTCTGGTAATCTCCTGTACCATATGGCAATCTCTGGTAATCTCCTGTACCATGTTGCAGTCTCTGGTAATTTCATGTACCATGCCCCAGTCTCTGGTAATCTCCTGTACCATGCCGCAGTCTCTGGTAATCTCCTGTACCATGCCGCAGTCTCTGGTAATCTCCTGTACCATGCCGCAGTCTCTGGTAATCTCCTGTACCATGCCGCAGTCTCTGGTAATCTCATGTACCATGCCGCAGTCTCTGGTAATCTCTTGTAGCATGTCCATAGTCTCTGGTCATCTCCTGTACCATGCCGCAGTCTCTGGTAATCTCCTGTAACATGTCCATGGTCTCTGGTCATTTCCTGTATCATGTCCGCAGTCTCTGGTCATCTTCTGTAGTATGCCCGCAGTCTCTAGTCATCTTCTGCAGTATGTCCGCAGTCTCTGACAGCCTCCTGTAGTATGTTTGCAGTCTCTGGCCCTCACATGCAGTATGTTTGCAGTCTCTGGCCTTCACATGTAGTATGTTTGCAGTCTCTGGCCCTCACATGTAGTATGTTTGCAGTCTCTCTGACCCTCTCCTGTAGTATGTCTGCAATCTCTGACCCTCTACTGTTGTATGTGTATTAATGTGCCACTTTACTTGCTCAATTATTTGGGATTGTTCCACTGCTCAATGAGGGGTAATGATGTGCGGTAACCTGTAGAAACCAATCAGTGAACAGTAGTGATCTGCTGTAATTTCTTGCAACCAATCAATGAGGGGTAATGATGTGCAGTAACCTCTAGCAACCAATCAGCAAGCAGAAATTATGTGTTGTAACTCCAAGCAACCAGTCAGTGAGCGATAATGATAGGCTGTAAACTCTGGCAACCAACTGCAATTGCTGCATGATCTGCTGCAGTAAAACTGATTTTGAGTCTACCTGCTATTTTTTTTTTTCGTCTCAGAATGGAGGGGGCCCCAAGAAAATATTTGCCCAGGGTCCAATCAATATTAAAGACGGCCCTGCCTGTTTTCACATGCGCCCCGCAGCCTCTCCTGGCAACCAGGGCGCCGGGAGAGATGGAGGCACAAAGAAGCCATGACTAAGGAGGCCTTCCGCACCACCCACCTTCAGTATATGCGGCCACAGCACCTTGCTGTCTCAGACCTGCCTCCCGCACATGAAAGCCTGTGAGGTGTTGATGCAGCCAGGGTTCTCTCTCTAGCCACTTCAGCCCCGGAAGGATTTGCTGCTTTAGGACCGGAGCCCTTTTTGCAATTTGGCACTTCGCCGCTTCAAATGGTAATTACGCGGTCATGCAATGCAGTGGAAGGCCCCGACTTCACCGATCTCTCTCTTGGGACCGACGTAGTTGTGGAGTGTCCGAAAGTACACGCCCTCCGTCCAGACTCTGTCGTTCCACGACACCGGCGTATATGACTTCCACCCACCACGCCTTCCGGAGGAATCAGTACCGAAGAAACACGGAGGTAGAGAGGGCCGCGGGACCAACGGTCCTCTCCGACGCCCCGCGTACACTTTTGTCCGTCCCGGCAGAAATTATAACTAACCTGGGACCCGTTTATAAAAGAACCCCGGGGGAGGTAAGACTCTGCTTTTTT
>BLSH010162242.1:731521-763253 GCA_018402905.1 Glandirana rugosa | reverse complement strand
AACATACTGTCCTGCAGATGTAGCAGTGAGATGGTTGAGACAAACCATATACCACTGACAGGGCTGCTTACAATAATCAGCTTTTATTTGTTTATATAAATCCTTTATCCTAAAATGAACATAACTATTTCTGTAACTGTGTATAAAGTGTTAGCTGGAGTTTGACTTCAGCTTGTTAGTGTATCTAAATCTGCTAGTACATCTAACACTCCCCTACTCCCAGACTGACAATGCTTCTGTCCAAAGGTGCCACCCTGTGCTCCTTCATCCAGAATGGGGACACGCTAATACAGGAGGTGTGTTACTGGCCAGATCACCAGGTGAATACAGAGGAGAAAAAAGATAAATGCAGCCACCACATCTAAGGATTAGTCAGCTGCAATATACTTATTACATTTTTGGTATTGAGTCTTATGCTCGATTCACATCAATGCATGTTTCTTTTCAGCGTTTCTTCACTGTTTTTTGTTGCGCTTTCTGCGGTTTTTTACCGCGTTATTACCGCGTTTTGCATTTTGGGTATTTTATTTTTTTTTGTAATATATGTTTTTTTTTTTGGAAAATCTTGTTGCTAGGCAGATTTAAACCGCAAAACGCGGCCAAAAACGCAATAAAAACGCGGTAAAAAAGCAGCACTTGTGTTTTTCATGCTTGCCCATTGAAGTCTATTACATGCAAAACACTGCTTTTTGCATGAAAAAAAGTCCCCGACCCTTTCCAAAAATGCAGAGGCACAAAAAAGCATTGATGTGAAAGTGAATATCTGAATTTGAATTGTGATTCCCTTTATGGTGAAACTCAAACTCAAAGAGGGAGGGGAAGCACTAGGAGGTAATTGTGCACATTGCTTAGGAAAATGTGGCAACAACAAAGCACGCTGAGCACAAAGATGACTAATCTGTATTTCTTAACCACTTCAGCCCCGAAAGGATTTCCCACTTTAGGATCAGAGCACTTTTTGCGATTCGGCACTGCGTCGCTTTAACTGACAATTGCACGGTCATGCGACGTTGTACCCAAACGAAATTTCACTGTTCCATGCCGCAGTCTCTGGTAATCTCCTGTAACATGTCCATGGTCTCTGGTCATCTCCTGTAGCATGTCCGCAGTCTCTGGTCATCTTCTGTAGTATGCCTGCAGTCTCTAGTCATCTTCTGCAGTAGCTGTAGTATGTTTGCAGTCTCTGGCCTTCACATGTAGTATGTTTGCAGTCTCTGGCCCTCACATGTAGTATGTTTGCAGTCTCTCTGACCCTCTCCTGTAGTATGTCTGCAATCTCTGACCCTCTCCTGTTGTATGTGTATTAATGTGCCACTTTACTTGCTCAATTATTTGGGATTGTTCCACTGCTCAATGAGGGGTAATGATGTGCGGTAACCTGTAGAAACCAATCAGTGAACAGTAGTGATCTGCTGTAATTTCTTGCAACCAATCAATTAGGGGTAATGATGTGCAGTAACCTCTAGCAACCAATCAGCAAGCAGAAATTATGTGTTGTAACTCCTAGCAACCAGTCAGTGAGCGATAATGATAGGCTGTAAACTCTGGCAACCAAATGCAATTGCTGCATGATCTGCTGCAGTAAAACTGATTTTGAGTCTACCTGCTATTTTTTTTTCGTCTCAGAATGGAGGGGGCCCCAAGAAAATATTTGCCCAGGGTCCAATCAATATTAAAGACGGCCCTGCCTGTTTGCACATGCGCACCGCAGCCTCTCCTGGCAACCAGGGCGCCAGGAGAGGAGGAGGCACAAAGAAGCCATGGCTAAGGAGGCCTTCTGCACCACCCACCTTCAGTATATGCGGCCGCAGCAACTTGCTGTCTCAGACCCGCCTCCCGCACATGAAAGCCTGTGAGGTGTTGATGCAGCCAGGGTTCTCTCTCTAGAGCACAGGTGTCAAACTGGTGGCCCTCCAGCTGTTGGTGAACTACAAGTCCCATGAGGCATTGCAAAGCTGACAGTTACAAGCATGACTCCCACAGGCAGAGGCATGATGGGACTTGTAGTTTCGCAACAGCTGGAGGGCCGCCAGTTTGACACCCCTGCTCTAGAGGAATGTCAGTCACCAACCTGGGAGCTGTGGCAGGAACAGTCACGCTAACTCAGGACCGCAGCACCCTTCCCCAGTGTCTAGTCTGCTCCCTCACCTCATGGTCTCCCCTGCTCCCAGGCAGCCTGTAGGTGTAAGATTCCTCCCCTGCATCCGTGGGCTGCTGGGGTGTGTAATTTTTCCCTCAGGGATTACAATGGGGCTGCCTGGTTTTTGGGACTACATTTCCCAGGATCCTTTGCACCCAGCTTTCCACCCTGGATTAGCTCCTCTCCTCCTGCCAATGAGGAAGCAGGGGAGGGAGCAGGATGGGAGGCTGCCTGTGCTAGCCATATTGAGAGTTTAATATGGCCAACACAGGCATGGTGGTCATCAATCACTCCTGTTAACGCGACCACCCCACCCCCCGGGCTGCTAAGTCTAAAATGCCCGGGCCTATTTTTTGTCCCAGTCCGGGCCTGCCACCAACACAAAATAAGGTAGTGTTCAGCCTCCTGAGTCCTGGCTCTCTTTGACAGACCTCTCTTCAAGCCTTGTGCCTCAGTCCTTCTGATCATCTACCGCAACATCCCTGTATTCATATACAAATCCTGTACCTCTGTCAGCTCTCTTTCCCTTGCTGCTCCGTTAACACTTGCACCATGCAGACATGCACACGTTTGGCTGCTCCCATGCAACTACATAGACTCCTCGGGAGGGTGGAGCCCAGAACCCTAGTCCTGATTCTGCTAAAAACCTAGCACACACTCGCACCATCACTGTGCTGGTTGTCTGCAACACCTACTCCCAGGATTGGAGACTTCCTCCCTTTCCAAAAGCTATATGAAATCTCTGAGCTTCAGGTTCCAAGCTGGGTTTTACTAAAGACTAAAAAAAAGTTTCCTCCAAATGAAATAAGCACCCTGGAGCCCCCCAGCCTGCTTAATTGAGAATCCTGGATGACATTAAAGCCTTTTAACACTGTGGCAGGGCACCACACTGTCACAGTGCATGAATCACATTTATTTGGAGTTCTAGTAGTTACCTCAACTGGAGGAAAATATTAGATCTACAATGATAGCAGTGTTCAATGTAAAATGAAAGGTTTGTTTTCACATCTGATACAGTTTTTGTTTTATACTAGGATCTAGTTTTTTTTCCTATAGTCCTATTTAAGCTCTACACTTGAGTACACCGGGCATTGAAACAACTACCATGCCGCTATGTGATAATAACGGCTTTAGCAAATCTGAGCCAAGAAAGGGTTAACATTTATGGGAGCCAGTGTGGTCAATGTGGAATAACTTCCTTTATGTCCATGCATTCTGTTTATTGTTAATAAAACTGTGTTTATTCTATGTGGTATCCTATTGTGAAAGTGCCAGTTTTTGCAGCTTATCCTCAGCATCCAGCATAGATAGCAGATGTCTCACAATACAAAACAGATCTTTGAAGGCACGCTATAGTATTATTAAACAGACCCTATCTCCACCTTTAAAAAAATACAGGTAAAAGCACAGAAAAAATAACTGTTTCAAATAGTTACTTGTGGCATTTTTCCTTTCCATAAATCTTTTTTTTTCATTCTCTTGCAATGTGCCACTGTCCTTCTTTTGTACCTGCAAGGAAAGGAGCAAAGGGAAATACTATAAAGTGCTATTGAGTGGCCGCTCAAGTCTGCTAGGGCTGCTGGCATCGCATCCAAGGAAGAACCTAACAGTAGTCTCAGGCCTTTTGGATGAATTCAAAAGAGAGATTTTTACAGATAAATAACATGCATAAAATAGGTTAAATGCACATACTGTATAATTACATAGATACATAGTTAATCCAGTTGAAAAAAGACACAAATCCATCCAGTTCAACCAGCACAGAAAAAAAAAACACACGCACACACAAATGGAAAACCTCCATATACACAATCCTATACCCATAGTTGATCCAGAGGAAGGCAAAAAACCCCAAATAAAGCATGATCCAATTTGCTCCAGCAGGGAAAAAAAATCCTTCCTGATCCCCCCCAAGAGGCAATCAATTATTCTCTGGAACAACTTTACCTATAAAAATATTATTTACATTTAGGAAATAATCCTCAAACCTACTTTCAAACAACCTACTTAGCTGATCAGAACCAGCTCTGGAGGGTGTCTATTCCAAAATTTCACAGCTCTTACTGTGAAGAAGCCCTTCCATATTTAGAGACTAAGGCCTCATACACACGGGCGTATGCAAAAAAATAATCAAAACGTTGGGCCCGACGTCAGGGAAAAATCAGCGTTTTTTGGGCGTTTTGCGTTCTATTTACAGTTCACTAACGCCGACACCCTCTACAGCTCAAAAACATCAACGTTTTTATGGGGCCATTGAATAACATGGAGAGCTGCAAAAAATGCCAAAAAACGTGGCATCAAAAAACGCCCATGAGTATGAAGGCTAAATCTCATTTTCTCTAGATGTAAAGAGTGTACCATTGTTATCTGTGATGACCTTAATAGAATAGCTCAACACCAAGTTCACTATATGGACCACTGATGTATTTATACATGTTGATCATATCTCCTCTTAATCTCCTCTTCTCAAGAGAGAATAACCACTTTTTTTTTGGAGAAAATTCCGTTTGTTGAGTTAAAAAATAAGACAACAGTAAAGTTAGCCCAATTTTTTTCCATATTGTGAAAGATAATGTTACGCCGAGTAAAATGATACCCAACCTGTCATGCTTCAAAATTGCGGCCGCTCGCGGAATGGCGACAAACCTTGCAACTTAAAAATCTCCATTGGTGACATTTAAAAAATTCTACAGGCTAGCAGTTTTGAGTTACAGAGGAGATCTAGTGGTAAAATGATTGCTCTCACTCTAACAATCGTGGTGATACCTTAAATGTGTTGTTTGAACACACGTTTTCATATGTGGGCGGGACTTACATATGCGTTCGCTTCTGCGCACGAGCTTGCGAGGGCGGGACGCTTTTAATTTTTTTTTTTAATTATTTATTTTACTTTTTATTTTTACACTGTTCTTTTTTTTAAAAAAAAAATTGATCACTTTTATTCCTATTGTAAACATTCCTTGTAATAGAAAAAAGCATGGTAGGACCTCTTAAATATGAGATCTGGGGTCAAAAAGACCTCAAATCTCATATTTACAGTAAAATGCAAAAAAAAAAAAAATAATAATTTGAAAAAAATGACAGTGCAAAAAAAAAAATGGAACATTGGGCGGAAGTGACTGGTGATGTCGCTACCACCCTGCCATGTTATGGAGCAGAGTGAACGGCTTCAGTTGCTCATGGACACTGGGGGGAGAGGAACCGATCATCTCCGTCGCTGCCAGAGGGTCCGGTTAGTGGCGGAGATGACCGGAAACCGGCGGGAGGGAGGGGGAGCCCATCTCCCGCCGCTGATAAAAGTGATCCCGCGGCGAATCCCCTGCTGAGACCACTTTTATCCTACACAGAATCGCTGGCTGAAAAAAAAGATACCGGGTTTATAGTAGCTATCTGCTACCATAACAACGGTATTCCACTGCAAAGTGACCGCCGTCAGGTGATGGAGTTGGTCCGGAAGTGAATAAATCTTTCCTCATAGTTGAGCTCCTCCATGCCTCTTATCAGTTTGGTTGCCCTTCTCTGCACTTTCTCCAATTCCCCGCTATCCTTTTTGAGAATTGGTGCCCAAAACTGAACTGCATATTCCAGATGAGGTATTACTAAGGATTTGTACAGGGGGGCAAAATGATATCTCTCTTTCTCTCTGCAGTCCATACCTCTCTTAATACAAGAAAGGATTTTGCTGGCTTTAGAAACTGCTGCTTAGCATCCCATGCTATTATTAGGCTTATGATCTATCAGAACACCCAGATCCTTCTCCACCACTGATTGTCCCTGCTGTACCCCCCCCCCCCCCCAGTATGTATGATGCATGCATATTTTTAGCCTCCAAATGCATAACTTTACATTTATCAACATTAAACCTCATTTGCCACACAGTTGCCCAATTAAACAGTGCATTGAGGTCAGCTTGTAAGTTGGAGACAATCTTATGGGGAATGCATTGTTAAAATGAATGGACTGGTGACAGTGTCTCATTAAAGCAAACTTCATCTAAGAGGTCTTGCCATTGCTTAGCTATTTCTAAAAATGCAAGTTGCCTGGCTGTAATGATTCAATGCTTTCTGAGTCAATGACCTAGAGCTAACTGGTGGCAAAGTCAGAAGTCTTTAATTGCATACTTGTTCTGGTTTAGAGACTCAAACGATTGAAACAAATTTAATGGCTTGACAGCCAAGCAGTCAGTATAGGAAACCTATACGTAAATAAATATATATATACAAACATATAGAGGTTTCAATTAGAGTTGCCTGGCTTTTATGCTACTCCAATGATTTCAGTAGTTTTTGAGTCACTCCACTGGCACAAATATTTTTTAAAAATAGCAAACTTGTTACACTTGCCTGCTCTGTGCGATGGTTTTGCACAGAGCAACCCCGATCATTTTCTTTTGGGTCCCCGGCTGGCACCATCTGCCCCTTCGCCCTGCCGAGTGCCTTCAATAGCAAGCCTTTTGCTATGGGGGCACTCAAGCAGGCTTGCTCCCAAGGCATGCTCCTGTTATTGGACACCATCCATTCACACACTTGGGCCCTCTCCTCATTCTCTACTCACTGGCTCACTTGCTGTAATTGACAGCAGCAGGAGGCAATGGCTCCCGCTGCTGTGTGAGCCAATGATGAGAGAGAGACACGGGAGAGACACTACTCTCATGCACATTGCTGGATTGAAATGGGGCTCCGGTAAGTATATTATTGTTTATATTAAGTATAAGGGGGGACTGGGGGGGGGAGCTGCACTCAGAATGTTTTTTACCTTAATGCATGTATGATGCATTAAGGTAAAAAAAAACTTCTGCCTTTAGAACCACTTTAACTTCTCTTGCTGAATACTTTTTCCAGGTGCGTGCATGAAAGCGTAGTAAACTGCCATCTCAAACTTTTGAACGTCCTTTAGTAGTTAGAAAACCATCATCTGTAATGAAGATTTGTTTATTTACTAAGGAATACAAATATTTTTAAACCCACTTTTTAAGTCTTAGATAGAATAGGTTATAGTAATAATACATTTCAAGTTTTTTTTTCCTTCATTTTTGCCTCTTTATCCCACTGGGGAGATGTCCCTTCATACCCTGTCCCAGAGACACAACAGGTAGTGGAAGGAAATCCTTGCTCCCCTCTTAGGCTGTTGTCAATATAACAGGTATAACAGGTGCCCTCATTATTGTATATTCCTGTTTTGGTGTTAACTGTAAAATTATGGACTTCCCATCACTTTCTTTTGTAGTTACAATGGTCACAATTGGTACAGTGGGGTTAAATCCCCATAGTAAGGACAAAACAACTTGGCATGAATTTAGCATGCCCACATTCTATCCGGAAAAAAAAACAGTTTGGGCTTTAGATTTAGGTTAATGAAGATAGTCTAATGCCTGATTGTATAAATGGCAACCTTCTACAAATGTCTTCCTCTAGGCACAGTTAGCCAGATGTTCTGTGAATAGTTTTAGACCTCTTAAAGGTGTTACTTCGAAAGAGATGTCACAACTGGGTGACAATGTGATATGGTTCAGCACCTTAGTGTCTAAATGAAAAGTTTGCTGATCTTTACTTACCTCCTAACAATTATATCCATATCTACAGTGGTTTATCTGAAAATAGGTTAAAATGTGTAGGTGAGCAAAAAAAGGTAACCTAATAAGATCCGATCACAAACAGCCTTGTCCAAGTATCTAAATATTTAAAAATGTGTAACAATTGATCTCGTCCAGAGATAGATTCATCCAACTTAAATGTATTCATAGGGCATATTATACCCCTCAATGTTTCTCTTGGATATATCCTACACATTTAGAGGCATGCCCAAAATGTCTACAGGCAGTTGGGACGTACATTCATATTATTTGGGAGTGCTCATTTATCCAGGAATTTTGGAAGGTGGTGGTACATGAGATTAACATGATCACAGAACTATCTATGACGTTGGACCCTAAGGTTCTTCTCCTGGGCATTGGGGACTCAGTGGCTCAGTCGATCCATAAGAAATTACTAGTATTTAATTTGTGCTTCTATGCCAGAAAGGTTATCCTCCAAAACGGGAAGCTTGGCCCCCTCGGTGGCCCAATGGCACTAGCTGATAGACTCAGTACTACCCCTTTACAAATTAACCTACATAACCTACATGAGCCATAAGTGCCCCCAGAATTTTGGGAAGGTTTGGGATGCTTGGGTTAATACCCCCCCAGACCTACATTGGGGGCACTGGGAATAGAGCCCTTAGAGATACTAGACTGGGCAGCTCTGAATGGTTGGCTACTATTAGGCTCCTTAAGAGACTGGGCTCTTCGTAGATCACTCTCCCCTCAATCAACACCTGACACTAGCCCCTATCCTCTCTACTTTGTGGTTGCCATGCCTCCTCTCCACCTCATCCCCCCTACTTTATCTCTCTGCTCTCCTCCCCTGTCCCGATGAACCCCCACTTATAGTTGTCGATTGCAGACTGATCAATGAGTATGATAGATGTGATATTCTCAGGATGTATTGGACAGCTACTTGAAATATCCTAAGATATAAATGACTGGACCTGTACGTTTGTTCACTTTCACAGACCTTGGGCTTGGTCCGCATTTTCTTTTATTAGATGTAAATAGTTCAATTTGCTCTTATTGTGTATTATCTTTAGACTGATGCTTAGGTATACTATGATATATTACATGTATGTACCTCACTGTTTTGTAACTGTATTTGGAATTTTTATTACTTTTGTCAATAAAACTTTTCTGTTTAAATAAAAAAAAAAAAGAATAACAGTGCGGAGTTGTGTGACATTAGCAAATTAATATTATGACTCCCGGCCAATCAAGTCTCAGGGCCCACTTCCTGTTTGGCCGGGAAGAGAAGCAATGGCCCCTGCTCTTCCCTCGGCAAGCTGGAGCGAGGAGCAGCATCGGCCGCCTAAGGTAAGGCCACTGATCGCCGCTGTCTGTCGCCCACGGGGGGGCACTGATTGCCACCGTCCGTCTTCCTCGGGGGCAGGGGGTGCTGATCGCCGCTGTCTGTCTCTTGCGGGGGGATTCACTGATCCCCACCGTCCACTTCCCGCTGGGGGGGGCATTAGTGTGAGTAAGGGGGGGCAGGTTCGTTTGCCAACCCCTTAAAATATTGAACACCAGCTGCCACTGGTGCGGAGCCATACTGTCATAGTTGTAGGGATTTAATTCCCAATTGAAGGAGAGTACTAGACACCCTGAATGCAATGTTTTGGGTAAATATCCTGTCGGATCATAAATGCTTTCTTCTAAGTGTCCTTAAGGAGGTTGTACAGGAAGAATGTCCCAGGATAACCATAGGTGGCGTCCTTTTTCATGCCTGAAAACTAATTGTACAATTTTGGAAATCCTCTGATCCCCCACCACATAAGTCTTGAGTAACCTCTGTAGGCAATTGATTACTCCTGAAAAGTGTTATTTACTAATGCAGGAGCTGCCCTGACTCAGCCCTAGTTCACCTCTAAGATACAGTACTTACTTTTTCTATGTGGGTACCACTGATGTCTCATTGAGCAGATGTTCTGATGGATATGGGTTAGATGGCATTAAAATGTTTGTATCTTCTTTCCTTTACAAATGTACTTTTATGTGCATGTTTAAATGTATTGCTTGGTCCTGGATTGCTGTAATGCCTTTTTCCTTTCCTGATTTAAAAAAACAATGCAGACATACCTATGAAATATTTATTCCCATAATTTAGCACCTTTTACCTCATTATTTAAAGCTGAATTTCAATCCCAGTCCTTATTTGCCCCCATTGAGGCACCCCGCCTCAACCATTTTCTTAAAAATAAAAATCCGTATACAAACCTTTTTTCCAGAAGACTGTCAAACCTCAGCGCTCACTCTGTTGAAGATGGTATTTTAGGCGATGCTGCTCTCCTTGAGCGGGGAAACCCCAAAACACTGGGAACAGAAAAAAAGGGTGCAAATGCCTAGTGCATTAACTTAGGCACCTTGTAATTTTTTATTGAAAAACGCCAAAAGCATACTCACAAACATGAAAGGATAAAACGTATGTCATATATCACTCCAGTATCGCTGGAAACAATCTCCATGGTTGGAAAGCAGACACGTTTCAGTAGACAAGCTCTCTTCCTCAGTGCCCTTTTTTCCAGGTGTCTACTATTTCAGGCTCCCATTCAAGCCATTCTCAAAGAGGCCTGTATGCGCACACCACTGAGTGCTCAAATGCCAAAGATCACAAAAAGTACAGTGATATAACGGAGAGGAGGGTTCCCAGTGGGTGCTGCTGGCCTGCATTACCTACAAAATTAGGCACAATAATGTAAAACCGAAAACAATTTTAAATAGCAGTGATGCCGGGAAAATAGTTTACCCACTTCTGGAGCTTGGGTGTAAGACATGCCCAAAAAAGCTTCAACAAAGTTTACAGTGCGTATGTCTTATACTAGCTCTTGTCCTTCATAAAATGACACATTGAGAAATACCGTATAACAACGGGTGTGGTTATCATTGATCTGCTTGACAAATTTTCCCATTGATAACAATTTTAAATGTGTTCACATAGAATTCAATGGGATTTGCCAAACAGTTTCTGCAAGGATTCATCCTATATATTACATACAATTCCGTCCACATGTATTACTATACATTTGCTGAGCGAATTTTGTTAGTTTGAGTCTCGTCAGGATGAATTTTAGATGAAACTTTGAGAGAATATTTTTGGAACATCTTGTTAAATAATGGAAATAGTTTTTTTTCAAATTTTCCAACATGCGCCTCATGGTGCTAAAAATCTGTTTATAAACAGTTTAACCACAAGTATTGAATTTAATTTTATTTTGAAATAAAAACAGCACTCCCCCATTCCTAGAACTCACCAGCCCAGCATGAAAGGCATGCAGGCTGATACCCCTATAGCAAGGTAGCAATAAGCATGCAGCCCCCTGGTATGCTAATAGCAGCTCCTATGCTCTTTAATGTTTGGGGGGTGCCATAAAACAGGGGTCCACCCAAAGTAGCCTAGCCCAGTTCCCAAGAAGTGGTGCTGGCAAAAGGGGCTTGTCTACCACCTACCTGCCCTCTCATGGGGAGCAAGTGGGTGGCTGCCCGTTCCCTAGTAAACTAATTTTAAAACAACATACACACCTGTGTCCGATGAGACATTGACAGGAAAGTATTGGTGGTGTGTCCCATCTTTTCTACATAATGTCTCTGCGGGCTAGTATGGTACTGATTGTGTCTCTGTGGATATGTTCCTGGTTCTGTTGGTGCAGTACTAAATGGGTCTCTGTGGATATGCTCCTGGTTCTGTTTGTACAGTACTAATTGGGTCTCTGTGGATATGCCCCTGGTTCTGTTTGCATGGTACTGCTTGGGTCTCTGCAGACATAGCCCATTTGGGATTGCATTAATTTGGTTTTGATTAAGCAGCAGATTCCAAAGCAAGCAAAATATTTTCTTGTATTAAGAGGTATGGACTTCAGAGAGAGAGATATAATTTTGCCCTTGTACAAATCATTAGTAAGACTTCATCTGGAATATGCAGTTCAGTTTTGGGCACCAGTTCACAAAAAGGATATGAGAAGAGGATATTAAGGGGGGATATGATCAACATGTATAAAGACATAAGGGGCATATATAGTGAACTTGGTGTTGATTTATTCACTTTAAGGTCATTGCAGAGGACAAGAGGGCACTTGTATGCCTGGATGCATCTTCATAATCTTGCTATATTTAAAATATTATTAACAATATTATGTGACTCTTGCTAAATTAGCTTTAGTTCTGAATGCTGTGTGTGTGTGTAGGGGGATGTGGGAAGGCAGCACAAAGGTACTTGGCCTGGGGGAAAGAAAGTAAAAAAACAGTTTAAGGGGCAGCACCAAGCCTCAAAATGTATACATAGCATTAAGTCAAGCTGGTTCCTTCCTCTGTTTACCTCTGGGTAAATTCAGTAAGTGCACCATAGGGGTTAAGGGATATTTAGAGCAGTCTGAAGACCCTTTGAAGCGCAGGAAACATGGAACCACCTTGCTTAGTGGTCTGTGCAATTGCAAAGCAGGCCTTTGTATAAATCAGACTCCATGATGCCTCCAGTAGGTTATTCTAGCATTTGTTTTTATTGAAATAATTCAAAAATGGTGAACTTTCGCCATTCGGGTCATGCAGACTGCATCTGTATTGTTTTTATGGTAAATAATTATTTTCTCTTTATTAGAGAAACCTTTTTTATTTAGTATCATTGACTTCCCATATGTAACAAACAATTCAAAGTATTGAAAAAGTATTTTGTTCCATATAATGAAGAAAACAAACCACTACTCTGATTAAAGACCATTACAGAGTACTTTTATAATACTGTGCAACCATTAAGATAAAGAATATTTGAAGTATAAGTATTAACCTCTGGACTGACCTAGTTGTGCAAATAGAAATGACTTTGGAGTGTTGTAATGATTTCTACAATCTGCAGAAACAAAATATAATTTTAACGGCTCAATGTAGTGTGGTTGGCTTATGGAAAACATTTTTGAGTTATTATTTTAATTACCTTGTAATTTCTCTGTAGTATTATACATTGTAGTCTGTCTGAATGATGGTTTTGAAATTACTGGAAAGTAAAATAAATGCATATTGTAATGCTGGTAATTAGTTTTTTTACAGTGACTCTGTCATGTTAAAAGTATTTGGGCTGGCCTTTTTATGAACACACTAGTTAACAGCCTATGTCTGGCTTTAATACTTTTAAGTCATATACCTGGGTAATAACTAAAAAAAAAAAACAAAATAAGCACAAGGGGCATTACTTCTCTTCAGTGTCCCATGTGGTTCTGTTTTCTTGTTCAGAAGTAATCTTCCAACTTTGATGTCCCCCGACCCCGTATTAACCCTGCTATAACGTTTCAGTGCAGGTGTACCTGCCATTTCTACCCAGCAGCTTCATGCTACTGCTTCTATGAAAGGAAAACAATCTACAGAAGGAGAATGGGGATATGACTGAAAGGTCTGCCCCTCCATTCATAGATCCTGTTTTACTCATAGAAGCTTTGGTAATGGCTTCTGTGATTGGTGGAGCTGGGTGGAAATGGTGGGCATAGATGAGCATAC
Organism: Glandirana rugosa; assembly: GCA_018402905.1. Lineage (NCBI taxonomy): Eukaryota > Metazoa > Chordata > Amphibia > Anura > Ranidae > Glandirana > Glandirana rugosa. The sequence continues at coordinate 750,048 of BLSH010162242.1, read as the reverse complement.
TTGAGGACAGCCTTTAACAGCCCTCGAGTGCCCCCCCAGCACCGTATTGCAACCAACTTCCTTCCTCTCCTCTTCCACTGGCTGCTATGGGCAAACAGGGAAGGGGATGTTTTTAGGATGGAAAGGGGGGGGGGGGTTGTGTCATATTTACGTGCCCTTTCCTCTTGTGACTGAACACAATGGGTGATCAGTACCGATCACTCTCTGTGTTCATTAGTAACTAAAGCATAGTAAGCTGTGTTTACTATGCTTCAGTTTGTGAATGAACAGGAGTCTCTGTACAAATGCTTTCTGTTCATTCACTGTCCAGTGCAGCTGAGGATGCAGAGAAAGGGATAGAGGAATCCATGTCTTCAGTCCCATTTTCTGTCTCAAAAGTGAGACATCAGGTGTAATGTATAAAAAAAGTAAAATAATTTAAAAAAAAAAAGGAAAAAATAATTAAGGGCTCATTAGCAGGGGTTCTCTGGTCCATACAGTGTGAATGAGTGGTTTGTTTGTGCATCTGGAGTCGCCTGTTACTCTATAAGGATGCAGTGGCTCTACAAACACAGCTCCAGGTTCTCATTGGGCAGGTGTGCAGGTGTGGGTAATATCCCCGATTGCAAACTGTCTGTGTTCGGGGCCACACACCTGCATCCACATGCGTGTCAAATTAGGACCTGCACCTGCATTTGTAGAGTCACTGCGTCCCCATAGCATAACATCGCCTACCTGTGCACACCTCCAGCCACATACAAAAAAAAAACACTGATTTACACTGCACAGACCACAGCACCCATATGAATGAGCCCCAAGGCACTACAGTTTTATCTTTAAGATTTAGCATGAATTATGTAAGTTATTCTGTGTGATTTGTGATTTATTTTTTAGTGGATTTTTAGCAAAAATATAGTTTTATTATTTAAACATTTTAGAAGCTGGTGGGGGAGGGGGGTCAGGAAGGCTGTGCAGGGCCCCTGATTTCTTACAGCAGCCCTGCCAGCATGCATATATAAAGGTATCACTAAAAGCTTGAAAGCAATAAATCATGGTAACTCTAAACCGATAACCTGTAAAGCTTTTATAAGGTCACCTATGGATAATTTTAGGTACCGTAGTTTATCGCCATTTCGCAGGCGTGCACAATTTTAAATCTTGATAAGTTTGGTACCTATTTACTCGGCACAACATTACCTTTTAATATTTAAAAAAATGGGTATTATATTGTGTTTGTGTGCACTAAAACTCATCTAAGTGTATTTTTTTCCTGAAATTTGTGTTTTCTGCTCAAATGTCGTGAGTCAGTGCTTTTAGAAAATATATTACTTTTGGAGGTTCTAAGTAATTTTCTCGCAAGAAATGCTGGTTTTTGTACGTGAAAAATATAAAAATTGCCCCAGACAGCAAGTGGTTAAAAAAGGCAATTCAGTACTTCTCAGTAGTTTAGAAGAGGGTTTTTTTGTTTGCTTTGGTCCAAGTCATTATAAGCTCATGAGTTTAAAGTTAAAAGTGTTTTTTTATGTTTAGCTTTCCTATTTGCATGTATCATTTGGAAGAAAAAAAATTGTGTTCCAAAATTTATGGGCCTGTAGCAGGGAACAAAACCTTCCTGCAATGTGAGTAATTATGCAATGCATTCCCAGCAACTCCATCCAGCTATGTCCCATTCCAACCATCTCTTTCCCTTGACAGGAGATTGCTGTGAAGTAATTTGTAACAGTGGAGATGCAGCTACAGCTAACAATCCAGAAAAGAAAAACCAACTGCATATAACCTGATATAAAATGACTGGTGATTCTTATGGCAAGTGTTCCTTTAACAATGGGAATATGCCATCTCTTTTTAATACACCCTTCACAAAACACATTTTCAAGCACATTTAAGCAGTGCTAATTTGTTACTCAGCCGTTGCCTGGTTCTTGCTCCTGTCTGTTACTGCTATGTAAGATTGTAATTGATTTTTGCCTTGTTTCGTAATTGCCTCAGTAGATTCTCATTTGTAAATTATACATGAAACCAGTCAAGAGAATCTATTAAATGACTAATATAGTCAAGTGGTATTTGGTTAGCAGCTCTCAAGTTAATTTTGGGAAACCAATCATGACTAAGACCTGAACAGGGCAGTGAGATAGATCATAATGAATAGGCAATGCCCCAAGTAATTGATAGAGGCAAAAATACAACAATGTTTGAGTGATCCAAGATCAGATATTGACAATGTATTAGATGCTATAAATTAGAAAATAATATAAGTTGGTGGAGAGTTACAAGGCTACATAAATATAACTAGTGATAAGAAAATACTCTTAGAAATGCTTAGCTGGCAATCCAATGAATATTAAAATGTAATCGGCTTATTCAGAATTCTCCAAGTTCATTTGAACCCCTTACTAGTCTACTTCCATTTCCCATTCTCTGTTTCAAGGACTGACGCCCACTCATTTAATACTCTAGACAACTGGAGGTTGACCAGTACTTTCCAAAGTTCAATAACAATGTTTTTTTTTCTATTGATGGGTGTGACACATGGCGTTATAGGTGTGTTGTTTCATTATGGCATGGATGCCTGTATTTAGACATTATCATTCTGAGTTTAGTGGGAAATAGGAAATGCTGTGTGCTTAGCAAGAAAGAGTAGAATTGGCAAGGAGTCCAGAGAAAGTGGTGAGAATGGCAAATACATGCCATTGAGCAGCTATTTCTATAAGAATGGTTGTCAAAATGATTTTGAAAATGGTTATCTGATTTTGCAGAATGTTTCAAAATGACACAACTATGCAATGTTTTTGTACATTTTTTATGTGTTCTTCACTCACAACTAAATCAATTCCTCTTGAGTGTGTGATGCTCTTAACCATTAAATGTTTAAAAAAGTCCTTCAAGTGAGATGAACGTGTGCACTAGAAGCTCCTCTGTACACATCCAATCATTTTCTTTTCAAGCGCTCCCTTTGTCACCATTAGAAAGGTAGCAGCCTAGGATTAGAACAGGGTACATCTATATACTATGAGGCTGATTTACTAATACCGGAGAGTAAAAAATCTGGTGCAGCTGTGCACAGAAACCAATTGGCTTCCAGGTTTTATTGTCAAAGCTTAATTGAACAAGCTGATGTTCGAAGCTGATTGGCCACCATGCACAGGTGCACCAGATTTTGCACTCTGCAGTTTTAGTAAATCAACCCCAGTATGTCATCCATGGATCTGCTTTGAAGGAAAAAAAATACTTTATGGTACATCCATCAGAACCAAGTTTCACATCTTTCTGTCCATCGCTATCACACACTCATCAGCCATCTGTTGAGTGTTTGCACCAGGGCTTCTGATATGTTCAGGGTGCTGCCATTCAAATGAAATCCTTCTGAGAAAGACAGATACTTATAATTTGTCTATGGACACATTTATTAAAGAGGAACTATGCAGGATTAACCTAGAAGGACACATGGTGGTGAGAGGGGGCAATGTATGGTTGTGATGAGTTGGCAACTTTTCTGTTTACCTCTTACAATTCTATATGAAATGGATAATATTCTTTTCTGCTCTATTTTTTGATATCAAGTACAGGGTTATAACAATTACTGAGGCATCCAGAGTTTTGAGCAGGAGACCTAGAGACTGCCATCATCCACAGTGAAAAAACAATGACTGACGCATAAACCCACTAAGCTTTATAAATAATCAAGAACTTTATTATTTACACACATTATAAGAATGCAATCTATTCTAATATGTAAAATAAATGTATTGCCTCATAGATAATACCATCTTGCTTCCTGTGCAATGCATTGATGTGCCCATGTATATTCATGAACCTAAGAACTTATTGCTGAAAGTAAAAGTAGGATCCTAATAACACTCATCCTTCTCTGTACTGCAGTGGAAACAAAATACAAATACAAAATGCATTTCAAGGTTTTATAGGAAATCTAGTTACTTCAGTATCAGTCACCCAGTTAAAGCAGAACCTATGAGTACCTTTATTGGTGACCATTAATAATTCAGTAGCAGCCTCCAAAAAGGAATTTATAGTTTGAGTGTAGGGTAGTAGTCACAGGTACTGAGCAATGACACAATGTCCATCTGGCAGCAGTTTCCTCTTAGCTCTCCTGGACATTCCTTTACATAGCAGACTCCTCTACATAGCGACCGTCCTTTTCTCTAGGCCCTAACTCAGGCCAGCTTAGCTTCCTTGGACTTTGGTTCTGGCTTCCCCTTCAAGGCAAAGGGCCTGAATGGCCAAGCTGTACCTTTCTGAAGCTACTCTTTCCCAGGCAGCAAGCTTGAGATGGAAAGGGACCTCTGGACTTGCACCCTCCCCAGGATAAGCCTAGGAAACAAAGACTGGACCCTTCATACAAGCATAAGACCTTTCCAGAATGTCTCTAAATTATTTATTCTCTTCCTCATCGCACCTCTCTGGCACAAATTAACAAATGCAAAATAAATATACATAACCCAAAATGTGTAACTTCTCACTCTAACTACTGGAAAGCACCAAAAGCAGGAGACAAAGCAATATTCCAGGCTTAGGTGAAACCTAATGCACAGAGACAATGAAGGCAGTTGCTGGGCTGTCTTTAATCATACTTTGACTTTAGTAACAACTGTGTCACTGACATGGGGCAGGTGAGATGAACAGGAAGTCAGGACTAAATATTATCTGTACTCTTGCTTTTCATTCAGTGATCCAGAATGCATTAAAAAAACAGTACCATTATGACAACCAGACATGGTCTAAGTGGTCTATTTAAGGAAGAGGTCAGCAACGGTGGCCTACATATTTCTCTCATGACATTATTTCTTCAGGGCATTAAAGATAATTTCTTGCTGTGGGATCCTCAAACGAATGTTGTTTACATGGCTTGACAAAGTCTGGTCAGCTAAAAATACCAACAAATATAGAGTGTTATACAACTAAATGGATGGGATCTATAGGTTTCGCCAGCAGTGAATTTGCACAGGAATTAACGGATAAGTTCACCTTTTTGGGCAGAATTTCAGTTTTCATAATAAATAGAAGCGTTTTCCAATGACATTTTCTGGCCAATCTATCCCAATGTGTTTTTCTCTCACTTACCACAAAATGTTTCAAATATTGTCAATTTATTTTAAAAGGATTTTCAGATTTCATCACTTCCTCAGCATTCACTTCCTGTAGGTCATCTCCCCAAAGCCTTCACTTCCTTCTTGCAAGACAGAAGAGGGTGTGATAGGGTGTGTCCACCACTCTAGATCATCTTTATACAAGAACATTGGAGGGAGTGTACAGGGTCACTCAGTTGTCAGACCATGTTCATAACTCCACTTAGTGAAAACTCACATTTCTGCATGCGTTTGTTTTGGGCGTTTTGGAGTGCTTTCACTCGTCATGCATAGGGCAGCCCATTCACTTGGATGGGCTGCCCTACACGCAGCAATGGTCTCAGAGAAGCTCCAGGACTTTTTTTTGGCAGAAAGTGGTGTGTTACCGCAGTTTTTGGTGCATTTGCCACACTTGGGGTGCCTTTAACCTGGAATGACAACACAACCACAATGCACATTTGCAGTGTTTCTGAAATGCATGGCAAAGCACACTTTTTCTGTGTAGTTTGCCATGCATTTGGAAACACACAGATGTAAATGGAGCCCCATTGTTCTTGTGTAAATGCAACAATTTCACTTTCTGGCCCCATCCCCACCAGGAGTAGTGGGAGCACACGTTTATTGGCTAGTTTTACCACTGACACACATAGGGCAGCCCATTGACTTCAATGGGCTGTGCTACACATAGCAAAGTAGCTCACTGAACATTTTGGCGTGCTGAAAGTAGCAAATTTTTACTGCATTTGTCACCTGTTTTTACATGTGGGAAAATGCGCGTTTGCTTCTGTGGCCAGTGGGCTGTTAACAATTAATGACACTGTAAGTGTAAATAGATAATTTTAGGTGTATAAATGTGGTCTTACACTATACAATCTCTTTAGATTAATCAAAACTATATAATAGGAGGACACACCTATCTATTAAAATCACACTGTAGCCAATCAGGCAGGCCCTTGCACTACATCAGGGGTGCCAGGGCTGCATGTGGCCCCAGGGGGTTTATCATGCAGCCTGTGCCTGTCTGAAAGGACCTTGAGGAAGCCAGGCATATGCACACATAGAGAAATTCCAGGGGTGCTGTGAAAACGTAGTTGATGGGTGAAGGTGTGCTAATGAGGTCAGCTGGTGAACTCCTTCCCCTGCCTTACTAGTTCCTCTGTCTCTGTCTGTATACCAGGGAGTCTCTGAAGCTTTCTAAGAGATATAGAAAGAGCTAAGGTAAGGCCTTGATCTCAATATCAAAGAAAACTTGTATTTTTCTGCAACCAAGGTACATGATTGGTACATAGAGGAGCTGGAATTTAGAAAAGAAAAGGTGAACTAAGCCTTTAAGTAGTCTGGACCTCTGTGTATTACTACCTGGAGGAAGCCAATTCAAATAGTATGGAATACTGTTTTAGTAATTACCTTTTCCTTTATCCATGTGAAATGTTACATTGGCCAAAGATGGGGAAAACTGCTGTATACAATATTGATTGCATTTTTTTCACAATGATGTAAGCAAACTAACCTAGTCTCAAATAGTTTTGGAAACCATATCCCAATAGTCAGGGTTTCAACATTAGTTTCAGGGTCCCAACCACCATGTATACAACATTAGTTTGATAGTAACAGTGCAAGATGCAGCTATGATTGTTCACAGGAATATTCTTTAATGTTTTGAAGGAAGCATGTCACTCCTTATTTACCAGTGCTATAGAACTTTTATATTAAGTAATTTTATTGCACTACTAAATAATAAATACAATGCACAGTTTTATATAAAGAATGCTATTTAAAGCAAGGCTGCATGCCCTCACATTTTTGTTATTATTTCTGAAAATATGTATTATTTATTGTAATATTGCATTTGTCTCCCTTAGTTCTCATTAACTGGAAACAAAGGAAGTTTCAGACTGTAGCCTACAGAAAAGAAAAGCAGATATATACTGAAATGATCCATAGCAATCAATTAGAAATAATCTTTCTTTTGTCTGATTGACCTGAACAACTCAAGAATTACTATCAGATTGGTTGATACAGGAAACTGCATAAGGATTTTTTGTGACCAATTCTGTTGTCCTTTTTATGACCAGAGGTATTGTCTCCCTTTGTAATCGGGGTGACAGAAGGCTTTATCATAAGTGGTTAAACTTGTCCAGATACTGTTCATACTAACCAAATGACCTTATTCCACTTCATGTATGCATTCCAGTGATGGCTGCATGGCATTTCTCATTTCCCAGCATAATATTTATTGAAAAAGGTCACTCTCCATCAGAAGTCCGTGTTAAAGCGTAAAGAGTGTTGTCACCCTATGACAGGACATGCCTAAACAATGATGTTTGTGTCAGGATCACCAGGTATTATTGCACCATCAAAGTGATGTGGGTCCAGATTATCTCTAACAGGACAATATATTGCACTTTGATGAAATTAATTTAAACAGAAACTGATAGGCCTAATGTAAATAAAGATATGTCATTGAAAATTGGTGCCAGTTCTATCACTCACTCAGCCAACACATTTATACAATACATACACTGTGAAAGGACGTTCCCATATTTTGCTGAGATAGGGAGCAATTTCTGAGAAACCTCATAGATTTAGAAAGATATTGTGCAATTATTACTTTTGATGCTTTCGGAAACTGGCTATTGCTTTAAGGTAACTCATAGATGGCCTGGTGGGTGCAGGAAATGCTTGAATCAGTTGTTCTGCTTACAGATGGGCAATACATGGCCCCATGTAAGACACTAGGAAATATCTAAAAGACAAATGCATGACACAAAATAATTATCAGCTACATAGGGATGGGAAAGGCCTGGAAAAAAATGGAAACATTTGGAAATTTGGAAATTTTCAAAGCCGTTTTTATTTTTTTCCAGAAAAATTGGAAAAAATAGAATGAAGTGTGGAATATGTTATTTTACAATGATAAATAATATATCTATGACACTGGATTCAAACTATATAACATGAAGACCTTACTGAAAAATTTCTGGGACTTTATGTAAAGTCTTACATTTTTGCAAGCTCTCTCAGCTTAAGACCTTGAAATCTTGACCTTGAAGTAACACTGTACCTCTCAAACAAGAGAAATATGCATACCTTCCACTAGGGGGCACTGCAGAGGAAAAGCTCCAGTTTGGTTTGCTAGTGGGCTCCATCTTGTACCTCCTACAGTTGGGCGATTATTGAGATACAGTAGATGATAGTTTCTGTTCTCTCAGGCTGTAATTGACAAGTAAGAGGGTAAATTTGTCTGACAAATTCGTTTTTTATTTAACCTTTAAATGATTCCTAATAATGTTCTCCACCATCACATCATAATGTTTCACAACACAAGCAGATTGGGTGCTAAAAGACTGTCATCATAATGTTCCCCTATAGTCTGGTCAGTAAATTGCTTTTTCTTTTCTTCCTCTTTGCAAATATTGTGAAAAGAAATTGTCTTTTCCAAATGCTACAAGGATGACAAAACACATCCTGGCATGCCAGAGGGGCCATAAAGACTTAAAAAATACTTTATAGAATTAAAGGACAAGGACTATAATAAAGTGCAAGTAGCTTTTTCTCTCCAGATTTCTCGTCACAGAAACACTTTCTGCTGCTTCTGGATCATCACAAAGTATTTCTTCACCAGCAGTAATGTCAAGTAAGGAAGTATTACAACACATGGCCTCCCAAAAATACACAATCCTTTCATTTATAGAGAAACTGACAGGGTTGGGGCGCATGGGCGCCGCCCAACTTAACACCTCTGCCTCCCTCCCTATCCATGCGCCCAGCCCCTTTAAGGATTACTATGGCAGGGATGGCGGGGGGAGCACCTGATTAGAGCCAGAGGCCACTGACCAACTCCCAAAAAACGCCAACGCCCCCTCCCTAAAAAGACCCACCGACCGCCACTGGAAACTGACACCTGAAAATTAGGAGAACATCGATCAAGTTCCTGCAAGAGCAATATATGCTTCTCGATCGGCATTGTCAATAGCTGAAAATGAATATTGGAAGGAAGATTTTAAATTATTATGAGGGATGTGTGCTGGTTATCTGTTCTCATGTAGAGGGGAAATATTCTTAACACTCCAGACTGAAATTGACTTTACAGCAAATACTATACTTGCAGTCAAAAACATCATTTTTTTAGACCAAAGCCAGACTCTCTGTCTGCAGTGCGTGCTATCGCACAAATTTAAAGGGAATGTAAAGGCAGAAGCTTTTTTGTCTTAATGCATTCTCCACATCAGCCCCCCTAATACTCACCTGAGGCCCCTCTAGCTCCAGCAATAGTGTAGGAATGTCTTGGCTATCTGGGACTCCTCTCCTCATTGGCTGAGAGAGCAGCGTGGCGCCATTGGCTTCTGCTGCTGTCAATCAAAGTCATTCAGCCAATGAGAATAGAAAGGGGGTGGGGCCAGGTCACAGCTCCATGTCTGAATGGACAGAGGGATCTGTGACTCGGCTAGGGTGCCCCCATAGCAAGCTGCTTGCTGTAGGGGGCACCCAACAGGAGGAAGAGACCAGGAGCTCCAGCGAGGGACCCGAAAAGAGGAGGATCCCGGCTGTTCCGTGCAAATCCACTGCACAGAGGAGGTAAATATAACATGTTTGTTATTTTTAATTGAAAAAAAAGGAGACTTTACAATCACTTTAGGCATTATAGACTATAACTCCTCATTAAGACTGTAATGAGGTGACTAGTTTCCTCTCAAAGGTGACAGGAGTTTTAACCCTCAGCTTTCCCTAGTTTTCAGAGCTCTCTCCCCTTCACCTATGCCACTGCTTTAAACCTTACACTTTCACTCAAGGACAGGTGCTACCTACCCCTATGCCTGAACTCAAGGAAGCATCATTCTCTCCCATGCAGCATCACTGGGAGGAATTCCTAGTACTATCCCAGCAACATTTATAGCCTTCCCTCTCATACTGCTTAGATTACACCATAATCCCAGGCTGGCTTTTCATCATGGAGACCCATATCTCTCTTCCCATTGGATCATCCTTTATCTTTCATATACATTTTCATGAAAGATGATGTAATTACTAGAATCTAAGTAAATGCTGGGTTAAATGAATTTTAAGAAGCTTTATTAGCAGCTGGGCAGTAAGGATCAGCAGAGAAGCATAACAATTCCATACAGATGTCCAGAGAGAAGCTGCCTCAATCCAAAGGAGGAGTCTGCATAGATTTACTGGACTTGGGCCTAGCAATCAGGGTGAAATATAGCAATTCTCTATGCTCTCCTTTAGTTAGCCTTCCTGTATGTAGCAGTCCCCTTTACTTTAATGCCTCACACACACGGGTTGACGATCGTATACAACAGGTCGTACGAACGACCGTTGTATGCTAAATCAACCGTTAGTATGCATGATTAGAACAGCCCATGTACGACGGTCGTACAACAGAAGTTGTATGAGCAGACTAGAAAACTTGGTAGTACCAACAAGCGGTCGTATGACCGTTGTATCGTGTGTGCAGAGAAGTTGGTCCAACAAGTTGTATTGTCCAAAACACGCATGCTCCAAAGTCAGGAATGGCCGGACTCTAATTACATGCACCTGAACTTTCTCTTTATACGTTCATAAAACGTCACTATTTCCGGCTTGGTCGTACGATCGCTTATTGCATGTCAGTATGCAAGATACAACAGCCAACATACTATTTGAGCCGTTCGGTCGTACGATCGTCGACCTGTGTGTACAAGGCTTGACTTGCCTGCCTACAAAGTACTGATTGCCAGATGAAGTCTACTGCACACATGAGTCTGCTCACAAACAATTCCAACAGTTGTACCAGGCTACAGAGCAGCTCCAGTAAACTCTAGAATTACTCTTTTCACAGCTAAAGGTAATTCCTCTGCTTTTACCAATGGATACAATTCTTGCAAGGTCACAATTGTATATGGGTGTTTTTCAATATTGACTAGATTTTCTGCTTGCCTTCCTGCAGCAGTTTTTTGTCTGTAAACCTGTAGTAAGCATGGCAAAAACACAAAGAAATACGTTAAAGTGGTATTAAATCAAAAGCAAAGATGTATTATATTACAGCTTACCATTTCCTAGGTGTGATTGTTGCATTCATTTTCATTTTAAGGCTTTTTTTCCATTTCCATGTGGTGATCCAGCCAGTAAGTCTGTTGTTTATTTTTCAAAAGAACAAGCTCTCCAGCAGAATGTATTAGTTACATAGATGAGACAAACCATTTAATAACACCAGGGATGCCAACATGATCAACATTTATTTATATAGATTTTTTCCCCCCAGAAGCAAAAAAAAAAACTGTAACTGCTTATAATGTATTAGCTGGAGTTTGGCTTCAATTTGCTAGGGTTAGTTTAAATTGGCTGGTCTGCTTTGTCTGATCCTTGTAAATCTCCCAACAAGGACACTGATAGTAATAAAAACCTGATAAAGTCTATAGCCCTTTTCATTTCCATCCGAACAACATAAAACTTTTTTTTCTGGAGTTGAGCTTTAATGTAATTGTGTTCTATATTGAGAAAATAAAATATCAGTAATTGTTCATTAAGATTTTTATAATATGTAATATCAGTTGGTTTATACATAATGAATTGTGCACCCAGAATGAAGAGAGGATTTATAATCCCATTGATAATATACATGAAAATAACACAGCCCACCTTGCTTGTACTCTCAAGTCAGTATGCATTTGGTAATTGCTGTTGCTATGAATGTATTTATATCCCAGATTCTCAGTACCCTGCTAGTTATATTGATTATTATAAAGAACACCACTGCTGTATTAAATTAATTAACATATTTATAATTTGATGTTTGGTAGAAATAAAAATGTTTAGTAATGTACAATTTACAACATAGGGGGCCAATTCACTGAAGTATAACACAAAATTGATCTTTTTTTTCAGTCTAAAAAAAGCATATACAATAGTTATCCTAGGGCAGCAGAAAGTATAATTCTGTTCGTTTACATAATAAATAATTACAGTTATAAAAAACAACCATCTAAAGCCTAGTGCACACTAGTATTTCTTTTTCATTCAACCCAGCAGGGCTAAACAAAAAACTATCCGACGTTAGTACAGCAATCTCCCCTTCTGTGCTATTGTGTTCTGACAGCGCTCTCAGCCATTGGCCTGTTTGTACTGCAGTCGGTCAGACAGAAGCATGGGGGCATGACCGAAAAAAGGTCTGACAATTGGCTCCCTATCGGCGCTCTCAGCCAAAAAGGTCTGCCGATTGGCTCCCTATCAGCGCTCTCAGCCAATGACCCATGACCATTTTCGGTCATGCCCCCTTGCTGGCTTCTGTCGGACCGACTGCAGTACACATGGTCCAAATGGTCCAAATGTTGAACCGGCCTATGCTGCCCGATATTCGGACCGTGTGTGCTAGGCTTAAGGGGTATCAGACAGAATAGGAAGTAAGGAAAATCTCTTCAACAAAGACAAAATTGGCACTCAAAACAATATAGATTAGGGTAGGGTTAGAATTTTGTGATGTTTTTATTGCCATCTTTATCCCAGCAGTACACACATTCTTTCTGCAGATGCTGGCTGTTAGACAGAACTGAGAAGTTACCCCAAAGGGAACACAGACAGGAAAGATAACACAGTATGATGAGCACAGCGGTTTTGCCAAAATTGATTTTGCTTCAAATTTCTCATTTTGTCTTTTCAGAAATTTTAATATAACCTCAAATGTCACCATGTGGACTGCTTAGGTTAAATTTGCGTGATTTATCACCAATGTGATTCCTTGGCTTTATTGATAAACAGAGTCATGCCACTGGCAACTGCCGCTCTTTTTCTTTCTAGTCTTGTGAAGCCTTGCTGTCTTCTGAAGAATACTTTTCTTGAGAAGACAGGTACCCGGTTAAAAAATATGTTTTTAATATTTGTTTTTTTAATTCTAGAAATATCCTTTACCGGTTTTGACCATTTGTTTGAAAGGTTAGGATGCCTCTATTCCTCAATATCAAATGTTATGTTACCAGCTAACAAAAGTCCCTTTATTGGGAACATGAACAGGTCCAGGGTGGCTGAAAGGAGCTTGCCTAACCTTCCGAAGCCCTTTAAAGCCAAAATGCACCTTTAAAAACCACAAAAAACACCTTAGTTAACTCTTCTACATTGACTCCAATGCAACAACGTTTGACTTTTGCCAACATTTTAAAGCAAAAACTCTCAACTTTACTCAACCCTGTTTCCCACTTAGTCCAAAACTAAAGAATATGTCTGGGCTAGATCTGGGCTTTAGCAAAGTTTGGGGTTCCTGGTATGTAAAGTTAACTAAACTATATTGGCATTGGGGAATGAGGCTATTTTAAGGAATAAGATGTATGTTAAATATATGCCAAGAGGTCTCTCTGACCACTCACCAATGATAGTATCGATAGGCCGGGAGGAGAACGGTAGGAAAAGGGAATGGAGGATGGAACCCATCTGGCTGGGACTGACAGGAGATCCTGCTGAAATTAAACTCTTACTTAAAGAATATCTTGAGAGTAACGAAGGAACTGCTTCCATGGGAGTGGTCTGGGACTCTCTCAAGGCATTCCTGAGAGGGATACTGATACAGAAGGTGGCACAAAGTAAAAAGTTAACAAAAGAAAAGGGGAGGGAAGCTATGCAGAGAGTCGCAGACGCGGAAAGACAATATATAATAAATCCCTCCCAGATAGAACTAGAAAGATGGACAGGTGAACAGCAAAAATACCAACAGTTGTTGCTAATGGTAGCAGAAAAAGAAAAGATGTTTTGGGAACAAGAGTTTTATGCAGAGGGTGAGAAAGTGGGACATCTGTTGGCCTTGATTGCAAGGGCCAATTCCACCACAAATAGGATCTCAGCAATAAGGACAGAAGAGGGCAGGATAATATCAAAAGGGCCCGAAATTAGAGAAGAGTTTAAAACGTTTTTTGAAAAACTATACAGCACACAAAACCTGAAGTGAAAGGAGAGACGTGGGACTTCTTTTGTGATTTGGAGGTCCCATGCCTCTCCGAAGAAGATAGAAATAGGTTGGATGACCCGCTAACCTTAGAGGAGATACAAGAGACAATTAAAGCAATGGCAAAAATCCCCAGGACTGGACGGACTGCCAGCAGAGATGTATAAAGAATATGAAGAGGTATTGGCTCCAGTACTCTTGAAAGTGTTTAATATGGCAAGGGAAGGGGGCCATCTACCAGACTCCATGTGGGAATCGACCATTGTAGTGCTATTAAAGGAGGATAGAGACCCACTTGACCCATCGTCTTATAGACCGATATCCTTACTGGGATCTGATATTAAGATCCTGGCGGGGGTGATAGCTGCTAGATTAAAGGCAGTAATAACAAGATACATACATTTGGATCAGACAGGATTGATGCCTGGGAGAATAATAAGCACTAATATTAGGAGAACATATTTAAACCTGCAAATTCCAACAATCAACAAAGGATCAAGGGCCCTGTTGGCACTAGATGTAATAAAAGCCTTTGATAGCCTGGAATGGCACTATTTGTGGCAGGTCTTGGCAAGCTTTGGCTTTGGGGCGGGTTTTGTTAGCTGGATGAAGGTACTCTATGAGAAGCCAAGGGCGAAAGTTAAGATAAATAATGAATGTTCAGAGACTTTTCAGTTAACTAGGGGAACGAGGCAGGGGTGCCAATTGTCGCCCCTGCTTTTCGCCCTGGCGTTAGAGCCTTTGGCTATAGCGATTAGGGCATCGGAAGAAATTAAGGGACTCCAGAGAATATCAGGAGAGAAAAAATTAGCAACGTATGCAGATGACATATTGCTGTTCCTGGGGGATACTCAGTCCTCTTTAAAGGCGACAATGAGCATGCTAGAGTTGTTTGTAAGAGTCTCCGGATTAGCCATTAATTGGGAGAAATCATGTCTCTTGCCGGTTTATAAAGAAAGATCCGTTCTGGGGTTAAGAGACATGGGCCTAAAGGTGGTAGAAAAAATTAAATACTTAGGAGTCCAAATAAGTAAAAACCCAAAACATTACATAAAAGACAACCTAAGGACTTTAATAGAAAAATTTAAGAGCAAGAAAAAAATATGGAATAGGTTGCCTCTGACGGTCGCAGGCAGAAGCAGTCTATTAAAAATGATATGGTTGCCTATCTGGATACCCAAACATTGGTTCCGGAACATTGAATCAACTTTCCGTGAACTAATATGGAAAGGAAAACATGCTAGGATAGGACTACAAGTGTTACAATGACCTGAAAATAAAGTCGGATTGGCAATACCTCAGCCATGGTGCTATTTCTTAGCGGCACAGCTGGTGCACTTGAGAGGGTGTAGCATGCAAGAAGGGGAAGATATGGAAAGAAAACTGATGTGTACGGGATTAACCCAAGGCTCGTTATTAGAAGCATTGGAGGCAGGCTCTCTCTTAACTAACGGCCCTACGTTCGAACTAGTATTAAAACTATGGGAAATGGTAAAGAAAATGCTGGGATACCAGGGGTTTACAAAGAATTTGCCAATATGGAACAATACATTTTTGCAAGCGGTAGAAGGAGTGGAAAGAAACAGGGAGTGGAAAAAAAACATATAAAAAGGTTAGCCCAATTGTATAATAACACGACTTTGAAGTCATTTCAGGAGCTGAGAGTGGAATATGGAATAACCAGACAATCCTTTTACGTATATCTACAACTGCGACATGCCCTAGGCAAACAATTTAGAATAAATCCACTGAGATGGTGCGATCTAACTAAGCTGCAAAAGATAATAGAAGTAAAACAGCCGAAAGGAATGATCTCAGTGGGGCAAGGATGGGTGGGAAGGAAGAACTTTGGTGCAAAGAGGGCTGGAAAAGAGATCTGGGAGAGATTAAAACAGAACAATGGGAAAAAATACTGGAAATGGGACCAAAGGTATCACTGTCCTCTTCACAGAGGATTTCGCACCTATTCCTACTGCATAGATCCTACTACACACCGCAGAAGCTATACCAATTTGGACGGAGACAAAATGCGAGGTGCCCACGGTGCGGGGACAGAGAAGGGAATTTGATCCATATGATGTGGAGATGCCCCAAACTGCATAGATACTGGGAAGGAATAATTACAATTATAAATCAAGTTTTTGAGACAACAGTGGAGTTGTCTCCTGTGGTGTGTATATTGGGATGTATAGATGGGAAATGGCAAATAAAAAATAGATAGCGATTTCTAGAAGCCTATTTCTGGCTAGAAAGTTAATAGTGAGGAGATGGATAGCAGTGAACCCTCCTACTCAGTTAGAATGGACTAGAGAACTGGAAGCAAAGATTAGGAAGGAGAAATTTGCTTATATTAAGAGAAGGAATGAAGAGGAATATAATAAGATATGGGGACCGTGGTTGGGGAAAAACAATTAATCAGTATTACATAGAGTTGGAACAAGAAGAATTAAGTGTTTGCACTATGGGAAAGGGGAAAGGAAGAGGGAAGGAGAAAGAAAACAAAAAGAAAAAAAAAGAAAAGTGATCGATCCCCTGAGCTGAGAATGGAAGGGTAGAGTGTGAGGAATGAATGGTTAAAGGTGCTGTTTTCCTTGTTTTTTTTTTTTTCCTTTATTTTCCCTTTGCCATTGTATTGATATTAGTTGGACTATGTTCTTGTTATCTGTCAGCACTTTTTAACCACTTCAGCCCCGGAAGGATTTCCAGCTTTAGGACCGGAGCCCTTTTTGCGATTCGGCGCTGCGTCGCTTTAACTGACAATTTCGCGGTCCTGCGATGTTGTACCCAAACGAAATTTGCGTCCTTTTTTTCCCACAAATAGAGCTTTCTTTTGGTGGTATTTGATCCCCTCTGCGTCATTTCTAATCGCCGCTATAAACAAAAGAAGAGCGACAATTTTGCAAAAAAACCCAAATTTCTTACTTTTTGCTAAAATACAAATCCAAAAAAAAATATAAAAAAACATTTTTTTCACCGTTTTTGGCCGATTTATATTCTTCCTCATATTTGCGATAAAAAATAAAAAAAGTGGTCGCGTTTACGGATGATGAGAATTCATTTTTGGGGTTTTTATTTTATTTTTTTTATTTTTTACTAGTAATGGCGGCGATCTGCAATTTTTAGCGGTACTGTGATATTTCAGCGGACATGTCGGAGCATTTTGACACTTTTTTGGGACCATTGGCATTTATACAGCGATCAGTGCTATAAAAATGCACTGATTACTGTGTAAATGCCATTGGCAGTGAAGGGGTTAACATGCAGGGGGCGCTCTAAGGGTTAACTATGTTCCCTGGACGTGTTCTTACTGTGGGGGGACTGCCCTAGCTGGGGAAGGGAAGTGGTCACAGCCTTCGTATACAGGAAGGCTGTGATCACAGCCCTTCCCCCTTCACAGAACGGAGGTCCGTGTTTACATACACGGACCTCCGTTCCTTCACTCCGGGGGGCCATCGCGGGTAGCCGGCGGCAATCGAAGCCGCACCCACTCCCTGGCCCTCCCCGAACACAGTCAGCTCACTAGGCGCGATCTCGCGGCTGCTGTCATATGACGGCGATCCGCGTTACAGAGCCACTTTGCCGCCGTCAATTGCCGATCGGCGGTCGGCAAGTGGTTAAACAAAAAGGGAAAACATAACTAAAGATCATCTGGAAAGAGAAAATACCACTATGATGAGACTAAACCAGTTATTGGGATGAATATCAAACTGAATACATATTTGTATGGTAGTCTTCTGATGTGGTAAGAAAAAAAAAAAAAAAACGATATTGAATCAACCCTTGATAGTGCCCAGACATTCTTTAGCTTAAGTTAAATAAATGGGCTGAAACATTTTCAGAGCCTTTATAACTTTCTAGTATGATATTGTGCTATCTATATGCACAGTGGGGTTGCTTTACTAAAACTAGAGAGTGCAAAATCTGGTGCAGCTGAGCATGGTAACCAATCAGCTTCTAACTTCAGCCTGTTCACCGAGTAGTGTTCTCAAGCATCATCTTGGCATATGTTTTCCTTTTTTTTTCTTTTTTTTATCTTATATTTTTATCTTTTATTATTTTTAGAGTTGAGCGAACACCTGGACGTTCGGGTTCTGCTAGTCCGTCCGAACTTCGGGAAAAAGTCCGGGTCGGGGTCCGGACGGAACCCGAACGATCGCACGGACAACGAACCCCATTGAAATCAATGGGGACCCGAACTTTTAGGCACAAAAATGGCTGTAGCAAAGTCCTGGAAAGCCCCAGAGGGCTGCAAAAGGAAGTAAAATGGGGGTAAGGGTAGGGCAAGTGCCCTACAAAAAAATGGGGACAGGGAAATAACTTTAAATATTTAAAAAAAAATAAAAACATAAAAAAAGCAAAAATGGAGGTGAATGTGGATCATCTTCAAACTGTGTCTGAAAAGTATTAATTAACGGTAGAAACCATATAACTGTTCTAAAATCATCTTCAAACTAGGGCAAGTGCCCTACAAATAAATGGGGATAGGGAAAATAAATTAAAATCAAGTAAAAAAATGGGAAGGGGGGTGGATGTGGAGTAGGAGCGTT
>BLSH010162242.1:701267-725778 GCA_018402905.1 Glandirana rugosa | reverse complement strand
CTATTTCTGTTATTATTTTCCATATTCCTTATATCCCTTTGGGAATCCTTAAAATCTTACTCCTACACCGACAATCTACCGTGAAAAAAAAAAACACAATATTTAATTTGCCTTTTATTAATCACAACTCGCTTGGGCCTGACATTGCAAGCCCAGACATGGCTTGAAAGCCCACAGGCACCGTGCCTGGGCCTGGGCCTGGGCCTATAAAGTTTTTAGCAAGCCCAACTTCTCAACACGTGGAGTAAAATAGCAGAACCCCGGACCGAACCCGAACGATTTTTGAAATATCCGGGTCCGGGTCCGGGTCCGTGCCACGGACACCCGAAAGTTCGGTACAGACCCGAACGTTACAGTCCGGGTTCGCTCAACACTAATTATTTTCCGTTTAATTTATAACACAAAAAAAAAAAGTGCCATCTAACAGCCACATCCTCATTCTAAAATTCCTAAGGGTTTCCCTATATTCCTTATACCTTTTATTATTGTCTTTATCTTCCACCCCCCCCCCATCCCCATACAAAAAAAACAAAAAAACTCCCACCTCCCTCTCCTCCCCCCCAAACACCTCTTCTCCTCTAGTCGCCAAATCTCTTCTTCCAACTCTAGTAGTATCACCCCTCAGATTCCAAACATATCAGGCATGCTGCTGTTTTCTTATATTTTAGCCAGATCCCCCATTTAGCTTGATATCTCTCCAAAGAGTCCCCATATGCATATATTGTTTCCTCTATGGCTCTTAGGCCATCCACTTTTGCTATCCATTCCCCCAGCGCTGGAGCCTCTAATGTTCTCCAGTGTCTAAGGATTAGGCTTTTAGCCACATTTAATAACTGTGGGATTAAGGTATCCCTGTATTGTTTCACCGTTTTTTCTATATCGTGGAATAGGCATCTCCATGGTTCCAACTCAATCTGCTCTCCTGTTATTTTCTGGATCCCATTAATGATCTTTTCCCAATAAGGTCATATCTTGGGGCAATCCCACCATAAATGCGATAATGTCCCCAGGGCATCACATCCCCTCCAGCACACCGGGGGTTCCTCAATTCCAAAACTTTGCATTCTCTGCGGAGTTGTATAGCATCTTGCTATTAACTTATAGCACATCTCTATTGTCCCCGAGTCTCGTGCTGAACAACATGTTAGCTCTAATATTTCCTTCCTATGTTCCTCATCTTTAATAGCTCCTATTTCCTCCTCCCATTTCTTCAGATATGGTGGTTCCCTGGGTTCTATTTCGTTTATCAGTATTTTGTATATTTTGGATATTCTATGCTCTAAACACTGTGATGTACTAAATAATGTTTCTATTGGTCTCATCTTTCCTTTTCCTCTCAATGGCTTAGGTAGTGACTGTACAAAATGTTGTAGTTGTGCATATCTCCATCTATCTGGTGGCATAGTTCCCCATATCTGTGTGATTTCCTCAAATGTGCATATCCTATTTCCCTTCATTATATCTAATAATAATATTTCATGTTTTTTTGCCCATCTAGTAAAATATATGTGTTCCTCCTTTCCGGGTTTAAAATTATTAGTGTCTACTAAAGAAATCAGAGGTGCTTTATATTTCCAATTATACTGTCTATTCAGCGTGTCCCATATCCTAAAAGTGTTTTGTGTGAGTGGATTTATTCCCTTAGCCATTTCCCTGTACTGCCTTGGTATCCAGATCATCTTACTCAAATCTACTCTACTTTGTATATTTTCTATATTCACTCAGTTTTTCCCTTCCTTATTATGAATCCAATCTGCTATTCTAGAGATGACTATTGCCTGATAGTATATCTTAAAATCGGGTGCTGCCAATGCCCCTATCTTTTTCCCTTTCGCTAAGGCTGCGTAGGAGACTCTAGGGCGTTTGTGTACCCAGATAAATTTTAGCGTTATGGCACGTAATTTTCTGAAGTATTCCTGTGGTGTTTTAATGGGTATCATCTGGAACATATATATTAACTTTGGCAAAACGATCATTTTTAATGTATTTACTCTCCCTATCCAAGAGAGGGGTCTATGTCTGAGCCTATTCAATTGTCCCTTAACCTTGTTGAGCATTGGGATGTAGTTAGCCTTATATAGTGATTCTATCGATCTTGTTAATTTGATCCCCAAGTATCCCATTTCCTCCTTACACCACGTGAAGGGGAATCCTGCTTGTATTTCTTGTTGCTCTTTCCTAGGGGTAGTTATATTCAATATCTCTGATTTCGCTGTATTAATTTTAAAATTTGTCAGCTTCCCATATCGGTTTAACTCCTTCACTAGTTTGGGTAATGACCTCCTAGGGTCGGAGACATAGAACAGCACATGATCGGCATATGCCGCCACTTTATGCTCCCTCCCGCCGATCTCCTCCCCTCGGATATCCGCACTCCTCCATATAGCCATCAATAAGGGTTCAAGTGCTATCACAAACAAGATCGGTGAGAGGGGGCAACCCTGCCTTGTGCCATTGAATAACTCCAACACCAGGGAGAGGGTCCCATTTATTCTGATCCTAGCTGTAGGATGCTGATAAAAGGCAGAAATCCACCTCATCATCTTGTCTCCGATCCCCAAGTACTTCAATGTAGCCATCATGAAGCCCCAGTCTACCCTGTCAAATGCCTTTTCAGCATCAGTCGACAGAAGTACGACTGGGGCTCCTCTCCCTTCTCTATTATCCCTTCCCTCTCTTCCAGCCACAAACCCCACCTGATCTTCATGGATCCATCCCGGTAAAAGTGATTTAAGCCTTTCAGCAATTATTTTAGCGAATATCTTTGTATCTACATTTAACAAGGATATCAGTCTATAACTTGACGGGGCACTCGGATACTTCCCTTCTTTTAAGATGAGAGTTATATAAGCTAATAACGATTCTCTCATTTTCTCTCCCTCAGCCAAACTATTTAAGTACTCACAGAGTTTAGGGATCAGGGTTTTTTTAAACTTTCTATAGTACAATACAGAGTACCTGTCGAGACCTGGACTCCTCCCCAGGGCCATATTTTTTATCGCCCTGAGCACTTCCTCCTGGGTAATTGGTGCATCTAAATGGTCCAATTCTTGCCTAGGGGTCTCTGGGAAGGCCAGTTCCCGCAGGTACTCTTGTAATGCTAAATGTTCTTCTCTTTCCCCCTTATTCTCTTCTTTTTGTCTCACTTTATATAGTTGACTATAATATTGATGGAATACATTTGCAAGTTTGGGAGATGAATTTACCACCTCTCCTTCTTTGTTTTTAATCTTAGGTATAAAGGAGGCATTTTTTTCCCTTTACCAATCTAGTCAGCCATTTCCCTGGTTTATTCCCCCATTGATGTTTTTCCTTTATTACTAGATGAAACGCTTTTTTTTTCTCTTGTTATAGTAATTCGGCCAACTCACCCCTCTTTATCAAGAGTTCTTGTCTCTCCGGGATACCTTTAGGTCTAGTCTGTTGCTCTAATTCCTGTATCTCCCTATAAAGCCTACTCATCTTTTCCTTTTTTTCTCTTTTCTTCTGCGCCCCTATGCCCATCAAAATCCCCCTATACGGCTTAGGGGATTCCCACAACAGGGCCCTCGGGGTATCATTAATGGTAAAGAATTCTTCCAGATCTTGTTCTATCCTCTTTATTACGTCTATATACTGCAGTAGGGCATCATTTCTCCCCATGACTCTCTCCTTTACCTCAATCTGAACTACCACTGGGGCATGATCTGATATGGTGATAGATTTAATCGTTGCATTCTTAAGGAGGGGAAGCATATAATGTTCGACTAACACATAATCAATCCTCGAGTATGATCCATGTACCGAGGAATAGTATGTATTATCTCGATCTTTCGGGTGTCTTATGCTCCAGGTATCCACTACTTGATATTCCAGTAATAGATTCTTTATTTCTTTATATCTTTGGGCCATAAATCTGACCACCTTCCCTGTTGTATCTACCCGTGGGTCTATAGACACATTAAAATCTCCTGCTACTATAAGTCTCCCCTCCTTAAATGCCCATCATTTTTTTAGGGTCTTCCTGAGAAATTTCACTGGCTCTTTATTTGGGGCATAGAGGGTTGCAAGCGTACATTCCAGATAAACCATAATTTTAACAACTTCAAATATATCTGCTGGTTAAAATATACAAAATGAAGTTGCTTGTTTTAGAGTATGTCATGTCCCTTTTTACCTTGAGGGGCTTTTCTTTATTTAGTTACTATTTACTTCTATAGTATTTTATTTATATAGAATACAATCTACTCATAGTGTACACTTTACTAAAACAATTAAATAAAATAAAATTAAAAGGTTTACAATAGTGCAAACTGTTTATTCACTGAGGGAAGGATCAAAGAACAAAGAACCATTAGCAGAAGCAACCAATCAAAATTCCAATTTTACTGGTAAGAAACTATTATCTAGAAATCTGATTGGTTACTAGGAGTCAATGTACTGCACAAATTTTCTTTATACTGTTCCATTTAATAAGCCTGAATGTGTCAGCTTTTAACTTGCACCTTGGTATTTCTTATGCTCCATTTTATTTATCAGCTCCACCAGCTTGTATGCACGCCAGATGTCAGACTCTTCTGCATCCTTGGTTAAGGCACATCGGCTGTAGGGGATCGTTTATTTTAGAACTTAAAATAACTCTACTAGAACCATGTTAACTTCTTAAAATTTAGATTTTAAACTGTCACTGCTGACAGAACTAGGGTAAATTCAGTAAAATGGGAATGTCAAATCTTTTAGCTGCACAGGCTGACTTTCCTGAAGAACGCTAAAAAAATAGATGGGCTTTTCAGTGCCAACATGCAGTGGAAATATTTTCAGCCTCTCACACCCTGCTGGGAGCAATATTCCTCAGATCAATCCTACATGTGCCTTGTGATGTGCAAATACAGAAATTTATAATTAGCTAATGTAATTTATAAAAATTGCATAGTATTTATAAAAAGGTATGCACAGATAAAACATGTTTTGTAGTCTGATCAAACTAAATTTTTCCATTAGCGACTATGGTGTACTGATTGTATTTTGCATTATTTATTTGCACGCACGGTGCCATCGTATTCCACAGCACTTTACAAAGAACATTTATCAAGTTCCCAGGGAAGCTTACAGCTTGGTGTCTCAAACGCAGTCAAATAGATATATACTGTTTGTGACTAGCTTGAAGTTAGCTCACTGAACTACTTTTAAAATGGGCTTGAAAAGTGAAAATATTCTTTGTTAGCGGGAACATCTAGAAATGTTAATGGTGCCTAAGGCTGATCATACATGAGTAATTTTTTTACTGTTCAATCAGCAGGTTGAAAAAAGAAAATGACTCGATTCCCCCATCCAAACACACTATATGGCTGGGGGAATCTCTCCCGCTGAGTTATTGTATTCTGACAGTGTATAGATCCACTTGTGTACAACCAGCCTGCCCATACATGGATCAAATTTTGGCCAGTCCCTGTGGGACTGGGCACATTTCAATCCATGTATGGCCAGATTAAGCATTCCCCTGCAAAAATGTTCCTTTTATTCTGTATTCCTCCTGAAAATGTCATCCTAAACCTTGATCCTTGTAGCTATAAATCTTCAGTGAGAAATCATCAACAACTCTGCTTCATATGACTACTAGTCTCTTGAGATTTGGAGTTAGATTTGGTGATGTCACTACTGCATTGCTCATTGTTCTTGCTGGAGAGAAAGCTGTACAAGAGGCAGGGTAAGCATCTCCCTGCTATCATCCATTTTCTGCTAAATATTGATCCATTTCTCCTGTGAGACATCTCCTTACATCTCCTTAGTCATCAGATCACCTGCCATGGTGGTGGTGGTGGTGGGAGTTGCCCCCAGTGGGTAGGTCTGACATCAGGAAGCAAAGTTCTACTCCTTTACCAAGATGCCATCCTTCATACAGAGACACAGTGGAGAGCAAGGCATGGTACAGCCTATAAATATTACTGATGACTAGTATGTTGTCATATGCTTGACTTTTTTATGGCCACAGTTCCACAGTTCATGTCATTTTCTTAGTTTCTGTTTAATGTAATTGGATAGCAGAAAAAGAACAGACACACATCTGCTAAACAGTGTTTTAAGAGTCTGAGAGTATACAATGGGAGTGGTTAATTTTAGATCATTCCTATTTAATCATACTTTATAATACTGTTAAGTTCCCTGCAGCCTATGTGCATACTGCAACTGGGTACCATCAGTGGCAGCCGGTGCATTAAGGGCACACGTATGCCGCCCCCGCTATCCCTGCCGCTGCTCCCCTATCCATGCACCCGCCCCATTTGGATGCCGGGTGCATGGATTCCTATGGCAGGGGTTTTTTTTTTGTTTTTTGAAGCAACTGGTTAGAGCCAGAGGCTCTATTAGGCGTCCAAAAAGGGTGGGCTCGGGGCGCAGAGAGTGCGTCCCGATTCCACCTAATTGTGTGACTATATGTAAATGAATTTTTGCTATTTTCACACTAAATTTCCTCCCACCAATCTAGAGGCAGGTCGTTGAGACCTGTTTCCCGATTGGCCGAAGTGCCAGGCAAGCCTATTGGATTCCTGGTGCCTAGGAGGAGAGGAGACATGGAGTACGGAGGCACCCGCTGGAACAGACACCTCAGCCGCCACTGCTGCCCGCACTCTGGAGGAGAGGACATCACGCCCGGTAAGTGCCGGACCTGCTGCGGGCAGGGGGTGCCTTCAAGAGCACTGCCAGCCCTGCGCCTGGGGGGGGGGGGTTGCTGGTTGTTTGCCACCCCCCTCCCAAAAAACCCACCAGCCGTCACGGGTACCATCATATTATAGTTCATTCTCTCTCAACAGTGGTGTAAGTACATAAATACCAGTGCTTCACTAGGCTTAGATATACAATATTTTATGGCAGGGCTACTTTTTACACTCAATGTGCCCCAAAGATCACCAAAGCAAAACAAGGTTGATTTACTAAAACTGGAAAATGCAAAATCTGGTGCAGCTCTGCATAGAAACCAGGTTCCAGGTTTAAGGCCGGGTTCACATTATCCGACACAAAAACGATCAGACTTTTGATCCTACTTTGCCCTGCAACATCAGTCCTACTTTGGTCCTACTTCCATCTGACTTGAATGAACAAGATAAGATTTTGCTCCGACTTTGAGATAGTGACCTGTCCTTTGACCAATCAAAACCATCCCAGTGTGAGATAAATTCCTTTTACTGCTGCTGTAATCACCATGTTGGATGTCACAAGTCAGATGGTTAGAACAAGGATCCAACTTTGATCCTACTTCAAAGATATTCAATAGGCTGAAGTAGGACCAAAGTTGGACCAAAGCAGCACAGGAACCTTTTTCAAAGTCGGACCGACTTGTGTCAGATCAGTTAAGACGGCTCTCATAGGGAAACATTGATTTGGGGACATAATGCGACTTGTGCTCCTCATGTCGGTCCGATTGTCAGACAAGTGTGAACCCAGCCTTACTGTCAATGCTTAATTGAAAAAACTGAAGTTAGAAGCTGATTGGCTACCATACACAGCTGGACCAGATTTTGCACAGCTGGACACGTAGTAAATCAACCCCAGTTTCACAGTGAAATATTGGGTGCCAAGTAAAGACCTCAGCTAGATCTGATGTTCTTATTTAAGCAGTGTTAATTGTTGCACCTAGGCATATCCCCCATAAAGTCACACAAGGCCACAGATGCTCTTCAACACAGAAGCTCCTTTAGCATTCCAGAGTTTTCAGACTTCCAGTCCTCCAGGCCTGCCCTCATTAATCATAATACTATTAAATGAAGACAGCAGCTATTTGCTGCATATTTTTTAAAAAGTCCATATATGACTTCATGTTATCTAATAATGTCTTTCTTATGAGTTCCAAGTAATATGATTCGGTATTCCCCTCTGTAAATTTGTTTTTACCTGTCACCCTTTAACTCATATAAATCGGATATACTGGGAAACCGTATAGTTGGCATTGCATCTCTGCAATATTCCCTGGGTGCAGAATGTACCGTGTGCAGAGCTATTATAGAAAGCGTACTGAATGTGTGTACATGAGATTTGAATTACTTTGTTTTGCATCATTCAGAGATCATTAATCAGTACTGTCATGAGAATAACACAGAATGTTAATGTTGTGCAATGGAACATAGAACATGGGTACAATTAAAGCTATACTCCAGGTAGATACAGTATATAAGGCACACATTATTGCAGTTTTTAATTATCAATATTTCATTAAAGTTGTGCAAGCTGCAAGTTGTGTAAGCAGCTGAATTTGAATTGGTATCAGGCTGATACAAATAGTCTAAAGAAAAAATTCCAGGTTGGTCCACCCTTGGCTGCACTACTCCTGTGTGCACATTCAGCTCACCACTGAAAAGAAGTGTTAAAATTGTGGATGATCACACTTCTGGCAAAGTTAAAAATACTCCTTTATTTATATGAATCCAAAAAAGCAGGTACACAAGGGGTACCTGAGAGCTGTTAGAGATCTCTAAGTTTTCCTCTGTGTGCATGCTTTTATTTATTTTTTTTTATAAATCTCTGTCTGGAGCCAGGATACAGAGTATCTATTTCCATAAAGACTTAGATGAGCAAGTTTGGGGTGGAGGAACTTGACTGGCCTGCACAGAGTCCTGACCTCAACCCAAGGCCTTCTCGTCCACATCAGTGCCTGACCTCACAAATGTGCTTCTGGGAGAATGGCCAAATATTCCCATAGACACACTCCTAAACCTTGTGGACAGCCTTCCCAGAAGAGTTGAAGCTGTTATAGCTGCAAAGGGTGGGCCAACTTAATATTGAACCCTACGTATTAAGACTGGGATGCCATTAAAGTTCATGTGTAAGTAAAGGAAGGCGTCCCAATACTTTTTATTAATATAGTGTATGTGATTCTGCACTTCTGGGTAGGGGGTGTATGCGCAGCTTCTGCTGTGATTAGTCACAAATCAAGCTGATCAATGGGTGCCAGCCAATAAATGTCCACCGGCACCCACTGATCGTCGAGGAGAGATGCTGGACAGAGCTCTGCCTATGTACTTGTAAACATGGCAGAGCTCTGTCCTGTCAGCGGGGATGGGATGTATTTTATTCCCTGCTTTGCAGGGAAAGAAAATCCATCACATCCTTTAGCAAAAGCACCACATATAGTATACACTTAAGCACTGGCTAGGCACACATTTAACCCTTTGATTGCCCGTCCTAGATGTTAAACCCCTTCTCAGCCAGTGTCATTAGTACAGTGACAGTGCATATTTTTTAGCACTGATCACTGTATTAGTGTCACTGGTTCCCGCAAAGTGTCAAAAGTGTCAGTCAGTGTCAGATTGTCTGACGCAATAAGTTGCTGATTGCCGCCATTACTAGTATAAAAAAAAATAATTCCAGTAGATATCCCATAGTTTGTAAAAGCTATAAGTTTTGCGCAAATCAATAAAAAAAAAACTTATTGGGATTTTTTTTACCAAAAATATCTAGCAGATTACATATTGGCCTAAATTTATGATTTTTTATATTTTTTTATTGGATATGTTTTATAGCAAAAAGTAAAAAATATTGTTTTTCTTTCAAAATTGTTGGTCTTCTTTTCCTTATAGCACAAAAAATTAACAAAAACGCAGTGGTGATCAAATACCACCCAAAAAAAGATTTATTTGTGGGCAAAAAATGACATACATTTTATTTGGGTACAGTGTTGCAGTTAAATTAGTGCTGTGCCGTATTTCAAAAATATGACCCGATCATGAAGGGCAGTAAATCTTCCGCAGGGCGAGTTGACAAAGCGGAGTTCCACCCAGGATTTTTATTTTTTTTCTGACATCCACTCTTTTAATACTAAATAGATGTAACTTTTGTTTCCTTACTTTCAAACCGCCTAGTAATTACATGTATTTTTTCTCACAATTTTGTTTCTCTCACTGCTGGACTTTTCCATTTTAGGTGAGGGCATCTGAAGCCCATTTGTAGTCTCCTGGCATCTCTTCCTGAAAGAAGTGCATGGTGGGTAACCATCATGCACTCCTCGATCTCGGTCTGCTTTAAATCGCGTCATTTCCTGTCTGGAAATAACAGGATTTTACAGTACAGGGAAGCCCACTGACTCCTGGGAAATGATGAGTCACTTCTCCCAGGAGGCCAGGGGAAGCAGGAAGTGAGGAGAAGAGCCTAGGACCTAATAGGGGCAGATTACAGAGACCACCTAGCAACAAACGACTTAGGGTGAGTATAATTTTTTTTCCTTTAAAGGTAAGTCTATATAGGCAAAGGACTTGAATGATGGTAAAAAAAAAATTCTGGGTAGAACTCCGCTTTATGTAAATGTTCAGAAAAGACTATTCTTGTGTGGTTTGCTGATTCTACCAGAAGGGAGCCTCTCTTGGAAACCACTTTGTGCACTGGGGTCACAGCTGGGTCCATTGCTAGATAGACAGGAGGGAGTTGGAAGAGGGCCCTGGAGTACTGGTCACACCCCATGCTAGCACCAGTTGACTATGTATGAGCTGGAAAACAATGGGTTAAAGCTACATTAAACTCTAGATTTTTTTTTTAAATGGGCCCCCAGGAGCTGTTACTAATTATTACTATTACTAATATTACTATTATTACTATTATGCACAGATAGCAATGATAACTTGCCACAAATTTGTGGCAGTGTTGAATTGCAAGTCTTATTGTCTTGCTGCACATTTTCATTGGCAAGTTGTACACTTGCAGAGCACTTGAAGAACAAGTTCTAGTTGACAGTCATCATAGGTGTGCACAGCCTATTGCATTAGGGTGTACACCACAAAGCGCAAACAAACATGAGTGTGTGTGTACATATGTCAGAAGGGCAGAGGATGGTGTCAGTAGGGCAGAGATAGGTGTCAGTAGTTTATTTTTATTTTTACAATTTTGTTTTTTTATTATTTTTTACAATATTATATTTTATTATTTTTTACAATTTATTTTAGGAGCCCTGCTGGGGGGCTTTGATGAAATATCAGGAGTCTAAACAGACCCTTGATGTCTCACTTTCGAGACAGAGAAAGAGGCTGAGGGCAGAGATTCCCCAATCCCTTTCTCTGCAAGCCAGGCAGCAGGGAGAATCTGCACAATAGAGGATGATTAGGGTGGGCCCGGGCACACCTGCCACCCTATGTTCACACGCCTATCACAGTCACATTTCCAGTTGGTAGCAAATGTGTGTGGCAAGTCTCTAGCAAGAGCAAAGTTGCTGTGATGAAACTACAGCAAGAGCTCTACAAGTCACAGTGACCCCTGTGGTGGGATGACTATTGCACAACATAACTGCACCAGAACTTGCAGCAGACGTGCAGGTTTGCAAAGAATGTTGATCTGGAGTCATGCAATGCAGAGTTGCTGCAATTGTGCAACAAACTTGTGAAGCCTGGCAAGTCTAGCAATAGCTTAGAAAGTCATTTTTAAATGTGCAGCACAATTGCTTGCTATCTGAGGCATATTAGTATATTATTGCAGACTTACCTGGCAAGTGACCAGCTCCAGAGCTGCATTGTCAGTGCTCCTGCTGCTCAGGAGCGCTCCCATCATCTCCAGGTCTTCCCCCTGGGTTTGAGCGGTTTGACTGCTTGATTGGTCAGGCTGCAATGACAGTCACATTATCACTGCACAGAGTGGTGCCGTAAATGTATGCTGAGCTGACATGCTCACACTGTTTAATTTACATTGTCCCTTCTCTTTCTGTATGTGGATAATGCTGCTGTAATTATTTTAATTAAAAAAATCGAAGTACCTTTTTCCTAATTGATATACAGCTGTCACATGACCCAGTTCTTTCTCAGCCTGTCTGCAGGGAAAAATAAGCAGAAGCAGCTTTAAGTCCTCTGCTGCTGGTCACATGTTCAAAATAAAAAGAAGCAGCCTCTGGGACACATAGAAAAAAATATTCTTATCAATAAACTGTTTTAAATTGTCATACATGTATATATTTGAAATCAAATCTTTATTATTTTTTGGCAATAAATTGCTGGGGGCGGATTTCTGCCAGTCACCAGCTATATCACATCCCTCCAGCCTGTGTTTTGTAATAAGAGGGAGGTGAAGTCTCCATTAACCACTTCCTTACTGGGCACTTAAACCCCCCTACTGCCCAGGCTTTTAGCACTGTCGCATTTTGACTGAGAATTGCGCGTTCGTGCGACTTGTACCCAAACAAAATTTATATAATTTTTTTCCCACAAATAGAGTTTTCTTTTGGTGGTATTTGATCACCTCTGCGTCATTTATGATCGCCGCTATAAACAAACACAGAGAGATAATTTTGAAAAAAAGAACAATTTTTTTTTACTTTTTGCTATAATAAATATCCAAAATAAGAATAATAAAAAAAAATATTCAACAGTTTTGGCAGATATATATTCTTCTACATATTTTTGGTAAAAAAAAAAAAATCGCAATTGGCGTATATTGATTGGTTTGCGCAAAAGTTATCGCGTCTACAAACTATGGGAATTGATTTATGGCGCTTTTATTATTTATTTATTTTTTACTAGTAATGGCGGTGATCTGCGATTTTTATCGGGACTGCGATATTGCAGCGGACATGTCGGACATTTTTGACACTTTTTTGGGACCAATGACATTTATACAGCGATCAGAAATTTAAATGTCCACTGATTACTGTATAAATGTCATTGGCAGGTTAACCTGCAGGGGGCAGTGAAGGGGTTAACAGTGTTCCCTGGGTGTGTTCTAACTGTGGGGGGCGGGGCGGGGCTGGCCGGGACATAACAGATCTATCTGATCCCAGTGACAGGCAGGGCTGGACTGGGACAAAAATTTGGCCCTGGACTTCATCCAGACTGGCTCACTTTAATCTTGCAAACATGCACAAAACACGCAAATGCTGGGATGGTGGCTGAGTGCGGATGGGGAAGGTGGCTGTGGATGGTGGTTGAGATGGGGATAGTGGCTGCGGATGGGGACTACGGACGGAAATGGTGGTTGAGATGGGGATGGTGGCTGAGGACGGGGATGGTGGCTGCGGATGGGCATGGTGGCTGCGGATGGTGGCTGCAGATGGTGATGGTGGCTGCGGATGGGGATGGTTGCTGCGAATGGGGATGGTGGTTGAGATTGGGATGGTGGCTGGGGGTGGTGGCTGCGGATGAGGATGGTGGCTGCGGATGGTGGCTGCGGATGGGGATGGTGGCTGCGGATGGGGATGATGGCTGCGGATGGGGATGATGGCTGCGGATGGGGATGGTGGCTATGGATGAAGATGGTGGTTGCGGATTGGGATGGTGGCTGCGGATTGGGATGGTGGCTGCGGATGAGGATGGTAGCTGCGGATGAGGATGGTGGCTGCGGATGAGGTCTGTGGCTGCGGATGGTGGCTGCGGATGGGGATGGTGGCTGTGTATGGTGGCTGTGGATGGTGGCTGAGCTGCAGTTGGGGATGGCATGGCAATCAATTATTATCACTGACAGTCTGACTAAATGTAAGCTTAGTGCTTACTTACTTGTTTTGCTAGCTGTAATGGTTCCTCCTCTGCGGTTCCTCTTTCTCCCATGCCGCCTCTGGCGAGTGACGTCACACCGCCAGGACAGGTCTACAAAGCAGCTTTTTAGGGGGAGTCTTGGGTCTGGCGAGAAGAAGCAGCGGTGGGTCGGTCGCACTGACAGATGACAGTTGGTGCGGTGCTTGCTTGTGCCGGGTGCAGGAGTGCACTCGGCACATTATGACACAGAGAGAGAGAGACACTAGCGGCGCCGGCTAGTGTGCAGCACTGCTGGCCCGCCACTTCATCTGCCCAGGGCACCCGCACCTTCCTTCTACCGGCCCGACTCTGCTTTAGACAGTACACAGCGGTGCTCAAAGTAATGGCTGCCAGGCTCACGCAGCCATTACTTTGACAGGCTGTCTGTCACTGAACCAGCCCACTGAGCCATCGGCCCACCGGGAAACTCCCGGTAGTCCCGATGGCCAGTACATGCCTGGTGACAGGGATCAGTAGATCTGTCTTGTCCCCTTCAACAGAACAGAGAACCGCCATGTTTACTTCGGCGGTTCCCCGTTCTGCAGGTCTGACAGGGGATCGCGGGTCTCGGGCGGACATCGAGTCGTGGATGTCCACCCGGCAATTCAGATCCACGCTGGAGCCGTACTTCTGCAATAGCGTGGATCTGAATGGGTTAATCTACATATAATATCCTGCCCCCATTGTGTTTAGCTGGTTAGTGGGCATGGAGGAGCAAGGGAGTGGGCAGTCATTTACCATTGTGTATACGCCCATATACTCGCCTATACTATAGTCACATGGGCTGCTCAGATGTGATAGGGAGGAAATGCTCAGCATAGAAACTCACTGAAAACTGAGCATGTGCAGAGTTGCCCCCACAGCTGCAAAATCCCTAGCTGAATTGGGGACTTGGACAGAAGGTGGAGATAGAGAGCAGCAGGATCAACCAGTTTTTCTTTTGGAGAATTTAAAAAACAAATCTCATAGTGACTGAGTGGGTATTAACAGCATGTAATACACCATTACAGTTTAATTTCAGTACAGAAAAGTCAGGTCTCCAGGCTGGCTGT
The DNA here is from genome assembly GCA_018402905.1 of Glandirana rugosa. Taxonomy (NCBI): domain Eukaryota; kingdom Metazoa; phylum Chordata; class Amphibia; order Anura; family Ranidae; genus Glandirana; species Glandirana rugosa. Next base: position 711,275 of record BLSH010162242.1, on the reverse strand, counting down.
TCTGTATAAATTTCAAGACTGAATAAACAGAAATCCAAATCTTTTGGCAGGTAAAACAGGTCTTATATATGCATTTTAATAGAATACTTAGCTCTTTTCCTGGGTTTCAGCTATAATCCTGCAGGATACGTGAAAATTGATTATTCAATATTTGTAGTAATATTTATGTATCTGCTATTCTGGGAAAGCTGAACACTATCTCTGGTGAATATTTAATAACTACCATAGATAGTAATTATAAGATCCTTCCACTAATAGGCAGAATAAGCATATAACAAGAAAGGGCAAGGCATTTATGCAGTTTTTATAGCACACCCAGCTATTAAACACTTACAGAGTGATAGAGCATTCTAGGATAGAATATAGACTATATATTTCGTTCATTGTTTTCTCCTATTATCCCATTCTACAACCTGACCATACCCCCGCTGCCTTGAAAATGATGCTATCCAAGGATCCAGATTTTTACAAACCATGGACATTTTTAATAAACTTACAGAAATAAGAGAATCCACTGAGAAGATTAAGGCTACATGAGAGAAACATGCAGACATGCCCCCGCATTACTTCATTACAATTTATTCTAGGGAAATGAATCCAATTACTTTGGAGCAAAGCTCAGTTTAAAAAAAGATATATTTTATGTGCTTGACAAATCCTTCTAAAAACAAAAGAATGAGATTTGTAGACATTGAAACAAATCCTGATCCTTCATATCAATACGTGTCTACATGACAGGGTCTCTGACGGAAAGCAACAGATTCTCTGCAGTCTTTAATGACATAAAACACCCACAATGGACCTGTTTGCTAGAATCTTAGCTGCCTAGGCTTTAGGCATACCTCACAATTTTGTGAAATGGGAAAGAGGGACACATTATGAAGTATATACTCAAAGGACACACCCCGCCAGGCCTCCAATAACACGAACTATGAGGTTTAGACTCAAAAAATGATTGGTTTAACCCAATTTTTCACAACTTTTCCTTTACTTTGGCTTTTTAAAATAACAAATTGAATCATTTAAATTTTAGAAAAAGGTTTAGTGCCATGAAACACTTTTTGATAGTTAAATATTACAGTGCCTTGAAAAAGTATTCATACCCCTTGAAATTTTCCATTTCCATGGTTTTATGTGATAGACCAACACAAAATGGCACATAATTGAAAAGTGAAAGGAAAATGATAAATGGTTTTCAAAATCTTTTACAAATAAATATGTGAAAAGTGTGGGGTGCATTTGTATTCAGCCCCCCTGAGTCAATACTTTGTAGATCTTTGTAGAACCGCCTTTCACTGCAATTACAGCTGCAAGTCTTTTTGGGGAGGTCTCTACCAGCTTTGCACATCTAGAGAGTGATATTTTTTGCACATTCTTCTTTGCAAAATAGCTCAAGCTCTGTCAGATTGGATGGAGAGCGTCCGTGAACATCAATTTTCAAGTCTTGCCACAGATTCTCAATTGGATTTAGGTCTGGACTTTGACTGGGCCATTCTAACGCATGAATATGCTTTGATCGAAAACATTTCATTGTAGCTCTGGCTGTATGTTTAGGGCCATTGTCCAGCTGGAAGGTAAACCTCCGCCCCAGTGTCAAGTCTTGCAGACAGGTTTTCTTCTAAGATTGCCCTGTATTTGGCTCCATCCAGCTTCCCATCAACTCTGACCAGCTTCTCTGTCCCTGCTAAAAAAAAAGCATCCCCACAACATGATGCTGCCATCACCATGTTTCACGGTGGGGATGGTGTGTTCAGGGTGATGTACAGTGTTAGTTTTCCACCACACATAGCGTTTTGAATTTAGGCCAAAAAGTTCAATTTGACCATCTGACCAGAGCACCTTTTTCCACATCTTTGCTGTGTCCCCCACATGGCTTCTCACAAACTGTAAACGGGACCTCTTATGGCTTTCTTTCAACAATGGCTTTCTTCTTGCCACTCTTCCATTCAGCCCAGAATTGTGGAGTAGACGCCTAATAGGTGTCCTGTGGACAGATTCTGCCACCTGAGCTGTGGATCTCTGCAGCTCCTCCAGAGTTACCACAGGCCTCTTGGTTGCTTCTCAAATTAATGCTCTCCTTGTCCGGCCTGTCAGTTTAGGTGGATGTCCATGTCTTGTTAGGTGTGCCATTGTGCCATACTCTTTCCATTTTCAGATGATGAATTGAACAGTGATCTGTGAGATGTTCAAAGATTGTGATATTTTTTGATAACCTAACCCTGCTTTCAACTTCTCCACAACTTTATCCCTGACCTGTCTGGCGTGTTCCTTGGCCTTCATGATACTGTTTGTTCATTCACTAAGGTTCTCTAACAAACCTCTGATGGCTTCACGGAACAGCTGTATTTATACTGAGATTAAATGACACACAGGTGGACTCTATTTACTAATTAGGTGACTTCTGAAGGCAATTGGTTCCTCTAGATTTTAGTTAGGGATATCAGAATAAAGGGGGCTGATTACAAATGCACGCCACACTTTCCAGATATTTATTTGCAAAAAATTTTGAAAACCATTTATCATTTTACTTCTACTTCACAGTTATGTGCCACTTTGTATTGGTCTATCACAGAAAATCCCAATAAAATACATTTACGTTTTTGGTTGCAACATGACAAAATGTGGAAAATTTCAAGGGGTGTGAATACTTTTTCGAGGCACTGTGTATATATATATATTTTTAGAGATCCTTACATCAGGCCAAGAAGAGGGACAAAAAAACATGAAAGGGATAGAGGGATTTGGTTCCAAAAGGCAGTCAGTCCCTCCAAATGAAGGACAGTTGGGAGGAATGTTTAGATCACATAAGGGAGCTCAGATATAACAGTTTTTTGTTCATGACTAAAAAGATTTTTCATTTACTTAAAAAATAACTTGATTTGGAAATACTTATTGTCCTACTGATTCTAAAAAGTGTGAAATTTAAGTCAACATATAATTTTGTTAAGCATTTAAGCAGTCAGAACTGCAGATAAATTTGAGCTGATATGAGTCTCCTGTACAGGAAAGCTTAGACAAGGGGAGGGAAAGGAGCACAAGGAGCCAGTCAGGTGTTCTGCAGTGCTCTTGTGCTAATTAGGTGCATGCTGATAGAAGGAGAACGCAGAGTGACAAGGAAATTAGCTCAAAAGTCTGCTGCCAATCCATTAACGTGGCAGAGAAGGAAAGAGTTATGAGAGTTATTGAACTGCAGCAGCAAAGGTATTTCATCCCCATGTCCATTTGTTTGCCTGGCATTCAGTTTTATGCGTTTTAGATGTATATGATTTATACAATCTTAAAGAAATGGAAAAAAAAAAACAAACATTTTATTATCTAAAAAAATCTCTTTATCCGTCTGTACTACAAGAGTTATGCTCTAGCTTAGCTCTGCTTTTTTAGCTTGAAGAATTATTCTTTTTGAATAAGACATTTGCTCGAGGCAACATTTTACAGAATTAAACTTAGAGCTCCTGTTGGCCTATGCAGCAATTTGTCAAAACAGCAAAATTAAATTTGGACATTGCTTTATATGAAATATGTTTATTTATATTGTACAGTCCGGTCATTCATTACCATGAAGCAATCTATAAATTATATTACTGATATTAAAGGCATATATAAAACCAAAGCTAATGTAATCTTACTACCCATCTTCTTAATAAATCATGATTTAAATAGCAAATAAACTAGACTATACTACTGTTTAGAACAGGGGTGGGCAAATAATTTCCAAGGGGTCACATGAGAAACTGTGATTGTTGTGGAGGGCTGAATTTAATTCTTCTTAATATTCATTTTGGACATGGAAAGGTCTAACTCTATAAGTGCATAAACATATAGAAAACAAACTGGTGCTAGGAATAGTACTGTAGGTAGAACTGCTCATGAAATAGGTCTCTTTCAGATGGGGTGGGGGTCATGCTATATGGCCCCATATGGTTTTTAACAGGCATCAGAAAACTGAAATAATGTGATGACATCATGATGAGGGCACCGGCGGTGAGCTTCCATAGACTGCAGCACTGGGTCACTGGTCTCCACTCCTGGAAATGAACTTTAAGGAAAAAAATCCAGTAGCACCTGACTTTAAATGATATAATATTAGTAGCATTTTTTATTTATATTTATGCTAATTGTTTCTTTCCTTTAACCTTTACTTACCGGTAATTTTCCATCTAGCATGTATAAGACTATTTATCTGTTTTACCCAGAGCTGCATCCACATCAGCTAGTTTAACATGGCTGCAGGGATTTTACAAGCTACACTGGTTTACAAAGTGCCTCAGCATTATTCCTATCATGAAGAATATTGATGACAACACACAAAAGGGCCGACTGACAATCAATGATGGCAAAATGCCAGCCGACAAGAAAGTCTCTCCTTTGACCATTTCCTAGGCTCTTTAAATCGTAGTAAACAACTACAGGTTCCATTATTCTAAAGGGCAAATACCATTGATCAATTAACATTTACCAATATGTATGGATATGTAATCATGGCTGTTATGGAAATAAGATATTTGTCATTTATGCTACTTTGTTCGTTCTACATTGACTACAGGTTTATAATAAAGGACACTTAAAATAATCAGTAAGGAATATTTATATGAGGGATTTTGGGACAGGAAGGCAGTTGCGTCTTGCCAAATATCTTTCTTTGCTTTCATTTTAAATATATTCAGTTCTAATCAGGATTACTGTCTGGGAACTGCCGCCTTGCAGAATTCTGACGCATTATTGTTTTTACTATAAAGCCAAGATTCCATTTGCGTTGCTGTTTTTAGCTGGTGCCTTTTTTTTAATAGCACCTCACAGCATATCCCTAATGCACCACAAGAAACCTGCATTTCAGTGCATAGATGTTTATGTCCATTGTGGTACATTTGAAGCCCATTCAAAACAAATTACCAGCAATAAGGGTGGTACTTTTCCACTGACCACCAGCAAGATGACAATTGTCCACTGACCAGAAGCAAGAGGAAATGTTCCACTTATCAGCTGTAAGGAACACTTGTCCAAGGACCAGAAGCAAGGGAGCCCTTGTTGATTGATCAGCAGCAAAGGGGGCATTAATGGGGCACATTTACATTACCCCACAGTAAGGGGGCATTTATTCCCTGATCATCAGCAATGGGGTACTTCTCCACTCATCAGCAGAAAGGATGCACTTTTCCACTAACCAGCAAGAAGGGGACACACCACTGACAAACAATCAGTGGGAACTCCCCAGTGGCCAGCAGTAAGGGAACACACATCACTGGCCAGTAGTAAGAGGGCACATATAGCAGACCTACTGTAAGGGAGTGCACACTCCTGACCAGCAGTAGGTGATGCATGCACTGTTGACCACCAGTAAGGGGCGAGCACCACCAAACACCAGTTAGTGGGGCACACATTGCTGACCACCAATAAGGGTAGTTGGTAAAATGAAAGCCCATCATGTAAAAAGAAAACAGTATAGAATTAATTGCCAGCTCTCTGCTTCACCAATCTCACTCTCGAACCCTGCCAAAAACGCTTGTTCACTGAACATGCTGATGAGTCAAATGCTCGATTTCCCATTGCATGCACTTTGTGGTTTCTACTGCTGATTTCCACACCACTACTGATTTCCTGTAGTGACATGAGAGGGAGAACAGAAATCCAGCACATCAGAAAGCATTGAATGAGAAGAGAGAAGGGCCAGCCAGAATCGGCATCCACGTGGGACCTTCTGACTCAGGAGGCCCCACGTGGACACCGATTCTGGCTGGCCCCACCCTCAGACCTGCTGCTTGAGATTTGGGGGATTCCCAATAGTAGGTTTAAGGAAGACAGCTCCAGGAGCAAGCAAGCTTCTTGTTTCCCACCACCAGCCTGTGTAACTGTAGACACCACTTTACCTTGGGCCAGGTAAGACCTCTGAATGGGACTAGGCTTTCCAAAATGTTTTTTTGTTTTATCCCTTCAGGGATCTCTCTATCTCAACGCCAGTCTGAATGAGTCTTTTGTGGGTTATATACATAGTTATTTGGCGATAAGCTATATCTCTACACTCCTTATGATATTTCTATACATCCAAAACATGGCTAATTCAATATAAAGATACACCGTTCTAAACTTAGGGAACTGAATATCCAGATGAAGGCATGCACACCTGTTCCAGGTGCTCTGACTCCGGATGTTCCTCTCACATCCAACCAATCCAAGTCCAAGAAATATCACATTTTTCCATATATATATATATACTTTTTGTAGATACCAGCATATTCCTGAGACCCCAGTGTCCTCTGGTATTTGAATTCCTTTCAAACAACTCTATTGGGAACTTCTCTCCAAGCTGCATATTCCAACCTTTCGGGTAGGATTGATTTAATGGCCTCTATCTTTCCGTAGCTCACATGCTCAGACCAGTTGGATGCATGCATACATATATATATTTCTATGGGGTGAATACAAGATTATCCTTTAGAAATTTCCTTCTATTCCTAGGATTGGCTAGTCCAGGCCACAGTGCCCACTGGTTTCTCCCTCCCCTTCTGCTTTATCCCTTCCCCTGTCGGGGTTTAAGGATCTTTATAACCCTTGGTGGATGTTGGGCAGGACAAAGACTACTGCATGTTGTTTTTAACTCAGTATGGTAATGTTATGCATATCACTGTCCATTTGATCGTGAGTAATTGATCTATACAATTATGATTGCTAAATATCAAAATTGTTGTTAATTACAATTCATGACATATTGTCAAATTGCATTATAGAGATGTGATACTTTATATACCCCTGATGAAGGAGACTTGGTTTCTCTGAAATGTGTTGGGTGAAGGAAGACACATCATTGCATCCATGATATTCAGGACAGTTACATTATAAGCAATGTTATATGCCGTACCTATGTTTTTAAATTTTTTATTTTGTACCAATAAAACCGTTTTATCTTTTAAATATATGCATGTGTTGTCACGATATTGCCGTATAAAGTTCCCACTAAGGGGAATGTACATTTTTCCATTGAGTACAACATGGCCACACGCCTGAGAACAATTTTCCTTAATGTGCCCTATGTATTTCCCAATCCTAGCAACATCCAGTGGCAGCTGGTGCTAAATATTTGGGGAGGGGGGGCAAACGAATGCCACGTCGACACCATGTAGCCCACCCCCCGGCATTAGATGTACGAGAATGCGGCGGCGATCCACCCCCACCCCCCTGCGGGAGACTGACCTTAAAGTGGTTGTCTACCCTTTGGGGGCATTTTTACCTACAGGTAAGCCTATAATAAGGCTTACCTGTAGGTAAAATGAATATCTCCTAAACCTGTACGGTTTAGGAGATATTGCCCCTGCGGCGTCACTGCGCATGCGCCATGTATCTCCCGCTGCATGCGCTGTGATGTCCCGGCAAAGGCCTGGGGCACAGCGCCGGACCTTGCCGGAAAAATGGGCTCCAGGCGCATGCAAACTCACCTATCCATTCCATCTCCATGCTTTATTTTGTTGATAAATAACTTTGAAAAACACCTCCCTAGCATTTCTGGCTGTGCCATCTTGAGTAAGGGCAGATGATGTATGTGGCATTTACTTCCTGGAATCTATCAGCGCTTGGTTCAGGCATGCCTGCCAGGAGGGTGTGCTTAGCTGAAAAACCCCTCCTCCCGATGAAAGAAAAAAATGCTTATTAACACTCCTGGGATGTATGACATCATTTGGACCTAGGCCAAAAACCAGGAAGAAACTGAAGCTATGTAAAAAAAATAAAGGTTTAAAACAAATAAATATAATAAACCGTCCTATCTTTTTACTAAAGATGGCAGCATAAGGATTAAAATGTTGAGAGTTTAGTTCCTCTTTAAGTTTGCAAGACCGTACTTTTCTATAAACAATATACACAGTCACTCATGTAAGGAAAGTGGAAACCGTCTACCATTTCTTGGCATGTAGACCATATTTTGCAGAAATGCTTTGGTCAGACACTTTGAACTCCTTTGATGGTTACAGTAAATGTGTGCTTTAAATCAAAATTTTACAGTAGTGATTTTCTAATAGACTGAGAGTAACTATATTTTGACAGTATAACAATGTGATGTATGATCTGTAGTAAAAATGATAGCTGCTGTGCAGACAAATGAAAGTGATTTATAGGGTTTACATTCCTTATTGCGACAATGGCCCATGTGCCCGGAAAAAAGAATGAAAAAAAGAAAGCATTTGTTATGTGTCCTTAAATTTATATATAACCAAAACTTTTTTTTTTTTTTTTGCTTAGCGTGGGTAAGGGTTAGAACCCCTGCTAAATTTGTATTGCATACTGTGTGCCTGCTAGGTAAATTTACCCTGAATATTTGTCCACTGGACCCTTATTAACTGAGGCAGAAAGTGATGAGAAATCCAAAATCTTACAGTGGTCACCAGAACAAGGGAGAGAGTGAATCTTTGAATGGGGACACTTGTTGCAGTGACAACTGTCTAAGACAAGAATCCTCCTCACTTTGTGGAGATTTTCTTTTATTTCCTGTTGTCTGGTGGGAGTGGAAATTTCCCTAGATTGTGTGATGGTGAAGGGAAATCTTTTTAACTGAATACAGTAAACAAATAATAAATTAGCAGAGGTTTAGCCTTCCTCCAGTCCAGCTGAAAAATATAACATTGAGTATACATGCACTTTAAATCACAGATGCGTTTAATTAGAAACGTACACGTAAAAAAAATCCTTAAAGCGGTACTACACTGCGTCTGAGCACCACAAACCAAAAACACTATTTAATTCATTTTTAATCTTCAAAGCAAGCTCCCCACTTCATCCATGTCTCCATGCTTTATTTTACTGTGAAAACATTTTGAAAAACAACACCCTAGCATTTTTGGCCGTGGCCATCTTGAGTAAGGGCAGATGATTCAAATGGCATTTACTTCCTGGAATCCATCTGCCCTTAGCTTAGGCATGCAGGAAGGAGGGTGTGCCCAAGGGGGATAAGCACTCTCCTCCTTCTGGTCAGTATTCATTTTGCCAGGCATTCTCGCTAGAATGCTTTATATAATATTTCTATTTTTATACATTTGTGTTTTTTCACAGATACTTAATGCATTTGCCCCTGAAGAGTGGATTAAATCCACAAAACGTGCGTATGGCTTATTGGATGCATTTTACCTTCGTTGGATGGTTCAACCAGTTTTATCTACAGAAATTTTATCTTTATAGTGTTTCTGAGGTGGTCTGTGTCATCTGGGATGGTTATTTTAGATTTACCCTACAATGTTTTATCTTGATGCAGCTGTCCTATATTATACAATGTATTCTTTATTGCTGTTGCCAGTTCTCTATAAATTATTATGTTTTGTAACATGTTGTCATTTTGGACAGAAATATATGAATAAGAAGTTTCTTACATGTTATGCCACTATGTAGCAATAAACATTGTGTTTTTTACAGTGACTGCATTTTCGTTGCCGCACATACCTCATGTAGGTGGCTCCTAAGTTGGCACTTACCTTTTCAATACGTTTTTGGGACTTTAGCTAGTCACTATTTTTTACATTTATTGCGCTTTATTGTATATTTTGTTTACTCCTATTTCAATTGAGCGCAGCACTTATTTATTATTGCGTCATTACACAATTTTGACTAGTGTTGAGCGAACCCGGACTGTAACGTTCGGGTCCGTACCGAACTTTCGGGTGTCCGTGGCACGGACCCGGACCCGGACATTTCAAAAATCGTTCGGGTTCGGTCCGGGGTTCTGCTATTTTACTCCACGTGTTGAGAAGCTGCAGGGCAGCCAATCAACAAGCGTTGGTTTGCCCTTAGAAGCCATCACAGCCATGCCTACTAATGGCATGGCTGTGATTGGCCAGTGCATCATGTGACCCAGCCTCTTTATAAGCTGGAGTCACAGTGCTGCAGTCACATGCTCCTTGGGTTAGTGTAGGGAAAGGAAGCTGAAAGCTTGAGGGAGAGATTTGAGACATTTTAAGACCTGATCCTGCATCCTGAGATAGATTACTTTACTACTGCTGTCTGTGCTCTTGCTCTGAGGACAGATAGCAGAAA
>BLSH010162242.1:662032-681582 GCA_018402905.1 Glandirana rugosa | reverse complement strand
TATATAAGTCGGATTCGTCTGATCCGTCGGTCCCCGTAAGGATGATACCCCGTTCAACTCGACCGACGGAGTTTGACGTGAGTACCTTCCCCACCGTGACTCCGACAAGTCACTACGAATCGGGCCATTTTAGTGTCCAAGTCGTTATGACTCGAGGGACGGGTCGAGTGGGTGGATTCTATAAGGGGCGGGGCTTATTAAAAGTAGGAGGGGTCAAAGGGAAGGGCGGGGCCTGGCGCCCCCCCATCCAAAAACTTCACCAGCCGCCACTGCTGAGGAGCCTCAGTTGCTGCGTCTGCCTAGATGTAGCAGCTGGGCAGGGAGCTCAGTATTGCTGAACCTGTGATTTTACCGGGCTAAGCATCACTGAACAGCCTCAGTGCCACCCCTTCCATGAGTGCAGTTTGAGGCAGCCAGCTCAACTTGCCCCATAGTAGGAATGCCCCTGGCTGCCTAGTCTGCTTAGGCTGAATATATTGGGAAAAGAAAGAGTTCATGAAAATGAAAGAAATATCCAATGGAGTGAATTATGAACATCCAACTAAGTTTCTATGCGTGGGAAATAAAAAGGAATTGTGCACTAATTATATCACAAAACAAAACACATGACAGCGCACTAGAAACCAGTGAAGTAAGCCAGATCTGCTGCTAAAACTTGATGTTACATAAATGAGGGTTTCTTACTTTATAGTCCTTAAACACAATGAGAGTCTTTGCACCAAAGGGCTGCACCTTGTAGAAGTAACCGATATTCTGTAGTGGAGAAAAAGACAAGAAAGGCGCGCCTCTAAGAGTAGCTGATAAGAACACAGTTTTATTAAAAAGTATAAAAACTACTCACAAGAGTGGTAGAACATGAAGCATTGCAGTATAAGCCATTGCCAGCTATACATGGGTCCACTTGTGATCTGCTGGGCTCAGGGTGGGCACGGATGGCGGCTGGCTGTGGATCAGAGGGCTCAGTCGGTGGCTCCCGGTGTCTCCTCTACCACTTGCAGTAGTCCGTGACGTCACTTCTGGCTTCGGCAGTGTGGGTATGCAAATAACGGTGACGCGTTTGCGAGGCTACGCCCCTTCTTCAGGCCGTAGAAGGGGCGTAGCCATCCGTGCCCACCCTGAGCCCAGCAGATCACAAGTGGACCCATGTATAGCTGGCAGTGGCTTATACTGCAATGCTTCATGTTCTACCACTCTTGTGAGTAGTTTTTATACCTTTTAATAAAACTGTGTTCTTATCAGCTACTCTTAGAGGCGCACCTTTCTTGTCTTTTTCTGCACTAATTTATATACATGTTTTCTTTTTGTATTTATTATGGTCAGGACTAAAAAGAAATTTTGCATATTTAGATTTTGTGTACCTCCCATGTGATCAAAGAGGTGGAGCTTTAGGCTCTCTTTTTGCCTGTTTCTTTAAATTTTCCATTCCAAGTCTATACTAAGGCTCCGTTCACACTATCTGCAATCTGAGATGAGACTTGAGTTGCACAGAACCACTTGGCTATGGAAATCCTATTGTTTTGAGTGGTGCCTGTTCACATCAATGCAACTCAGCACAGTGCGATTAAGGAAAAGGTTCCTGTACTACTTTGGTGCAATTCCAGCATGATTTTGGCCCCATCCAATTTGCACTACATAATTGCACTGAAAGTCGAATCAAAATCAGACTGCAGCAATGTAAATCTAGCCGAAAAAACCTAATGTGTATAAATCTATAAATCAAATACTAAACCATATACAATATAACAATTAATTATATGTGAAAAAAATGTGGCATATTGTACAAAACAATATGCCACATTGTTACCACATATAATTGTTATATATGGTTTCGTTTTTTATTTATAGTAGATAAGCACTGCATATTGTTTTAATTTTATTTTTTAATTTTGTAAAGTGAATCACAAGAGTGCTAGCAGCTAGAAGTGAGAGAGAAATTAGACATCAGCTGCATGGGCAATATATAATTTGTTACATTTATACTAAGAGACCTGTTGCTTACACAGCTCAGTAGCTCAATATGAAATTTACGCAGTCAATTAAGTGAGTCATAGAAGTGACTGATAGCAGTGACTCATCCCTTCATGGGACAGCTTAGTCAGAGATTTGAATGATAGCCAGCCTTCCTGAAAGGAAATAATTACTGCTGTGCTTTCTCTTTGGTTAACCCATGATGCTTTTGTCATTTATCACATTTTTGTTAAACAAAGGTGCCCTATATATAGTTAGTGATACTAAACGTACAATGTTTAATTGCCACTAACCCTTCTATTTACAGTATGTATAAAGATCATGCCACTGTATTTGAATATAAAAAAGTCATCTGAGTATCTAATTTAATCAATGCTGTTCAGTGGTCACATGACGTTTCCCAGGTTGTTCCTGTCCTCGGAGAAAGCTCTGACGGAGGAGTTTCTAGTGCACTGCTCATGCCCCTCCAGTCTGGACTAACAGGGAGGTGAAGCATCCATCAATCACTATCCTTTATCCTGCTCCCTATAGTGTTTAGAAAAATGAGGACATAGGGTAGGAGGGAGGGGATTGTCATTTACCACTGTGTATTGCGCCAACATGTGTGACTCTATAGTCACATTGGTTGCACAGATATGAGAAAGGAGCAAATGAACAGCTTAGAAGAGACATGAAACTGGAGCATGATCAGCAGATGTCCACAGCTGGTCTGCACAATCTCAGGCTTTAGCGGGGACACAGACAAAGTGGGAGGGACAGTGAACAGCAGGATCAACCAGGATTTTTGCAATCTATAGTAAACAAATTCTCTAGTGGATGAGTGAGTATGAACATATTGTAATATAGCATGTATCGACTGATTTTGATGATTTGGGTTTAAAAACAATTAAAAAAAACAAATTTAAAACCACAGTTTAAAAATGTATAAGGTTAACGTTGTTGTAAATATTCGATTTTTTAAAAAAAAGTAACAAACATGCTTGCCTGTTCTGTGCAATGGTTTTGCACAAAGCAGCCCCAATCCTTTTCTTCTGGGGTCCCATGCCAGCAGTCCAGGCCCCTCCTCTTCATTGGGTGCCCCCACAGAAAGCTGCTTTCCATGGGGGCACCCATGCAAGCGAGCTCCCAAGTCCCGCTGCTGTGTCCATTGACACAGACAGTGGGAATCGGACCTGCCTCCTGCCCCCGTGTCACAGCTTTTGATTGACAGCAGCGGGAGCCAATGCTCCCACTGGTACCAATCTTTTCAATGAGGAGAGTGACAGTGGCTGGAGCTGCTGCACTCATGCACATCACTGAATCGGATCATGTTTAGGTAAGAAAAAGGGGGGTTTGGGGGGGGGGGGGCAGCTGCAGCACAGAAGGTTTTTCACCTTAATGCATAGAATGCATTAAGACGAAAAACCTTAAGGCTTTATAACCACTTTAAATAACTGATAAAGTTAACTCCACTTTTGTTGAGAAAAAAAAAAACATTCCCCTTTGGGTGATCTATGCACAGTAGAAGTGTTATAACAACCTTTATTGCAGATTCCTACCTTTAGTTATTCTGAAGAAATACCTCTGCGTTTCTCTGTACCTCTGTACTGAGTGGGTCTAATGGGAGTGGTTTTATAATTATCTGTCAGCTGTGCACCTGCAGGGCACTAATGATGAAAGCTGCTGGGCCTGCATCCCTTTAGACATGTTTCTATTGAAAGTATCTCTCCAAAAATGACATTTTTTTTGCAGGGGATGCCTGAAATCTGACTTGTATGTGAGTGCAGACATCTGGGAAAATCATTAAGTCAATCACACAAGCAGGAAATGATGTTTCTGGGGCGTGTCCAGTACACATTCTGTGTACATAACTTTTCCAGGTAGCCATATTTCACTGCATTTTCAGAAAATTACAGCAGCTGCAGATTGAAAGGGAGATGTAATTTTTACTATCATTCAATTACAACATGACTTGTGTCGCAATTGAATGTGGTATATTATTTTTTCTTTATTTACTATTTTTTCCCCCCATGAAAGTGCCGTTACCCTTTAAATTGTGTCTTTACTCACCAAATATGTGGTCACATGCTAGGTCCTGAGTCTTCTATCTTCCTCCCTGCTGAGTGGGAGAATACTTCCTAATGGCTCACAGGAGGAGGGGTCTTCTCATGATCCAGAAGACTGCAGTGGACTGATAGCATCATAATGAGGCACCTGGTTAAAGTGGTTGTAAAGCTGCCCCCACCCCTCGCTAAAAAAAAACCCTGCAAAGCAAAGGCATAATGAGCTATTATGCAGTGCATACTAGCTCATTATGAAACACTTACCTCAGGAGGAAGCTGTTGCATCGGTCTCGGCACACCACTGTGACCGGCGACATCGTTCTTCCGGGTCTGCGGCTCCATCCAATCACAGCGTGGGCTCCAGCGCTGTGATTGGCGGAGCCACGCTGACGTCATTCTCGCGCATGCGCACGGGAGCCATCATTTACAGCACGAATACAGAACAAATGGCACCCTGGGCTACCCCGGGTGCCGATTCTTCAGTGCGCATGTGCCGATGACGTTGGCACATGCATATACAGGGGATATCTCCTAAACCGTACAGGTTTAGGAGATATTTCCTGGACCTACAGGTAAGCCTTATTATCGGCTTACCTGTAGTTTAAAGTGGTGTCATGACTTGACAACCACTTTAAAGAGTTCAGAGACTGCAGCACTGGATCCTGGAAATAGTGCCAGAGAGGGTAACAGAGCACACAAAGCAGCTTACCAGATAGCTAGCAAGAAAAACAAAATATGTTGTCTACCAATATACATTACAAACAGAGGTTTTAGCTGGACAATATTTGCAAATATATGGAAAGCCACAGTGCCTCGTCCAAGGTTCCTCTGTTGAGTGCAGTCACTAACTCTAGTTTATGGGAGCCTCCATGTTGGAGCATACTGTATGTAGTAATGGATATATTGAGGGCAGGTATGCCTGGAGGCATCCTTTTTTAAAGATACAGGGACACACCAAAAACCAAGCAGAGCACAATGGAAGCTCAAGGTGCCCAAATGTGCCCAATGTGCCCACAAGCCAATTCCAGTAAATTAACCAAAAATGGCAACCTCCCCATTTATAACTAGCTTAGTATAAAGCGCACATGGAAGGACTTGGCACAAAGCAAACAAAACATTTTTACCAGTACACTTACCAGCAAGAAGAACACATTGCACTGTCTAACACATTGTGATGGTTGCCATTTTTGTTCACTAGAGTGATAACACAGATGATGATGGAGTTAGATAAGTACAAAAGAGGCTTCATGGGGTATTTATTTTTTTAACAAGTGCTGAATGGGTAAGAGGGGAGAAAGTTGTCCTTTATCCAGAGATGGACTTTAGCTTAGAACCATTATATTTTCCATTTAACTGTTCACCTCAAATTCTTAATGTGTGAATACATTAAAACTCTAATACCCTCAGAACACACATGAAGCCCAGTGTGAAGAAATACACTTGAGAATGCTTTCACTGAAAATGTCTCTACCGTGCTACCTCTGGGAGAAAAAGAAGCCTGTCAGTAATTCCCCCAATGTGTGCCTTTTCGGGAAGTATCTTCCTTTTATAGCATAATGCAATTAATGTCAATACAATTTACAATTACCATGGGACGAGATTATCATGATAGTGGATGGTTCTAGAAATTCCTTAGGTTGGCTTCATTATGGATACGTTAACACACAAATTACATATCAGGTATCTGCATGTGACAGCTATGCTGAGATGGGCAAAGGCTGAAAATGAAAATTTAGTTTGGACAAAATAAAACCAGGAAGTATGATGAACAGAGAATATATTCATGCATTTATTTCAACTTGGAAGAATTGTAAAATAATACATTTATATCACTCTCCATGTAAACTGTGTGCAAGACAAAGTTAAATAAGGTGTTCAAACTAATTCCAAGTATGGCAATTTTTACATGGTTACATTGGTCCAGCTTAGATCAATGTAAGTATTCATATACTATACCTGTGGAATTCCCCTGGAAGCTGGAGATTATTGTAGCAGTCACCACTACTACAGTGATATCCACTATCCGAGCCCTGTGCCAAGTGGCTGCCCTGCTGCATTCTGAACACAGCAGGTCATTTACTCAGCATGGGTGCCATTCGAAGAACACTGTGCATTTTGTCAATAAATACACAGTGTTCACTGACTGAATGAAGGGCAGATTATGAAATCATCTCCCAGCCTCTTTGCTTCATTCAATCAGAGAATGGTTTGCATTCATTGAGAAAATGCAACAAAAAATGCTTAGCATAAGACTCTACAGTAATTTCCAGTTTCCAAGAGGTCCCATGCCATATATAGATACTTACATTGGCAAGACAACAAAGTTTTGGTTGGATGTATACTTTAACTGTAAGTTTAAATGCAATTGGTATAAGGATCTGAATCTATCTTGATATCAGCATATTAAAGTGATTGTAAAGTCTCATTAAAAAAAATAAAATAAAATAACAAACGTGTTATACTTACCTCCTCTGTGCAGTTGGTTTTGCACAGAGCAGCCCGGATCCTCCTCTTCTCAGGTCCCTCTTTGCTGCTCTATGCCCCTCCCTCCTGTCGAGTGCCCCCTTAGCCAGCAGCTTGCCATAGGGGCACCCGAGCCAAGCTGCAGCTCCTTGTGTCCATTCAGACACGGAGCTGTCATTCAGCCCCACCCCTTCTCTCCCCTGGTTGGCTAACTGACAATGCTGTGTCTCAGCCAATCAGGAGGGAGAGTCCCGGGCGGCTGAGGGATTTGTGGACATCGCTGGACAGAGATGTGACTCAGGTAAGTATTAGGGTGATAGGGGGGCTGCTACACACAGAAGTCTTTTTATCTTAATGCATAATGCATTAAGATAAAAAAAATCCTTCTGCCTTTACAACTCCTTTAAGCTTTCATAGTGAGGGTCTGTAAGCATTGCTACTGAGCGGACAACATGCCTAAGGTGGAGCGTTACTTAATATATAAATATCTGTGAGCAGGCAGCTTTTTTAATGTTGAATATGTCTCTTCTGCATTAAAGTGATACTAAACACACATGATCCCTTCTAATTATGTATGTAAATTATGGTACTGTAATTATTTTTATTAAAGAAAAATCTAAGTACCTTTTTTCCTAATTGATATACAGCTGTCACGTGACCCAGCTCTTTCCCAGCCTGCCTGTAGGGAAACAGTGGCAGGAGGAGCTTCTAGTCCTCTGTTGCTGGTCACATGTTCAACATTAAAAAGAAAACAGCCTTTGGAATACAGAGTAAAAATAAGTAATTCATATCAATAAACTGTTTTAAATTATCATACAAATGTATATTTGAAATAAAATCCTTATTGTTCAGCAATAATATGGTGTGGGTGGATTTTTGTCACGCCGCTCCAGCCTGTGTCTTAGAATAACAGGGAAATGAGGCACCCATCAACCAAAATGTAATATCCCTCCCTCATTGTGTTTAGCTGGTTAGTGGGCATTGAGTAGGAAGGAGGGAGTGGGCTGTCATTTACCACTGTGTGTACACCCACATGTGTGACTCTATAGTCACATGGGCTGCTCAGATCTGATAGGGATGTAATGCTCAGGGTAGAAAATACACTGAAAACTGAGCATGGGCAGAGATGCCAACACTGCTTTGCAAAATCCCGACTGCAGTGGGGACATGGACAGAAGAGGGAAACAGAACAGCAGTTTTTTTTTGCAGAATACCGAAAATAAATCCCATAGTGACTAAGTGTGTATGAACAGCATGTAATATAGCATTTGATAGTGTTTAATGATGTGGGTTTAATGACACATTGAAGCATTCTTACCTGCTTGCAAAAAATCACTGCTCAAGGACTAACAAGCCCTCTGTGGATCAGGTGTGCTGGCCGTCAGACAGGTGCTGGCTGATAGAGCAAGGGAACAGCTGTTAAAAGTAAAAGTTGGACAACCGCACTCCAAATCCGATTCCAAATGCTTTATTTAAATGAAGAAATACATACAGCTCAACAGACAAACTACTGGTCCCAACTAACGCGTTTCACACCTTGGGCTGGTGCTTACTCATAGCTTGTTTGCAATGTACCTTGAGCTGCGCACAAGCAGCTCAGTGTATAAGCTCAGCATCTGCTGAGATGAATGAAATCTGGTGCAAGCGTAGAGGGCTTTCAAATCAGCCTGGCCACTCAAAATAGTTCAAGAATAGAACCCAGAAGAAGCCCAGCTGAAGATATCAGTGACTGACCAAGATGCTTATGGACACTGCATTGCTGGAGTGCAGGTCAGTATAGTTCCCGTTTAATATCAATTATATGCTTGTCACTCTGCAAAAAGTATGCATGGAGCATGCTATGCTTTCTGAATTAAACTTGCAATGGCATCATTCTATGCGCCACCGTTGTTCTTTGCCACTGATATAATCATCATCATTACTTAATTTAATTCTCCTATAAAAGGTGTCCTTTTCTTCTCCAAGGTGCACCATCTGCCATATCACCTCTTCTTCCTTGTCTTCAACCATGAAATGATAGCCCTACGCACCGTCCTCCACTTATTTCTGTGCCATACTCCTTCCCTACATACAGGTTACTTACTGTACTACATTACTGCATAATGACAAGTGTGAACTTAGGCTTTAGTTCTATCCTGTCTTTTCAGTGCTAAGGTTTATAGTGCTAAGACATGCTAAAGTGGGTGCAAACTCTTCTGATCTTGCGTGGGTGCTTTTTCAACCCTAGAAAGCTTTTCCGTAGGGATTTCTGCATCACTAAATTATTGACATTAGCTGAGAATGGAACATGAGTCATCAGGTTGAGCAACTGCAGTGCTGTGACAATACTCTGACCCCGGGGCCTTGACATTTGGAGAAAGTGAGGGAAACCAACAGGTGTTTTCTGATGAATGTAATGCTGTGATGAACGATGATGATGACGTGACATCCCTCAGTGCATTGTGATTGACCATGACTGATAGTAGTACTGAGTGTGATTAACCTCCCTGGCGGTATGATTATTTCAGATTTTTGGTGCTGAAAGCGGTACGATTATTTTGCATGGAAATTTGACGTTTTATATTGTAGGCTTGTAATTCTTAGGAATAACTCACTTAAATCTGTCCAAACAAGAGTCTAGTAGACATCCCGGGTATGATAAAGTTTGAAACAAGAAATCATAAATCATAATATAATAAATAACTATAAATAATTATCAAAAATAATAATATAATAGTAATAAAATGTATTCAATAATGTAATTAAATCAAAAACACTGAAATTTGCTCATTTGCAGAATTGTTGCTGTCGTCATTTTCAGTGTCTGATGATAAATTTCCCCAAAAATCAGTATCACTCAATTCTGCAAATTATTCTTATTTACTATCGCTCTTTACTAGCTGATCAAAAGCCACTTTTGACGTAAAGGGACACTTTTTGGTTGCCATGGACATTCTCAAGTTTCCAGGCAGAAAGAATGACATATATAATATAAAAGTGCATGCAGGGCACTGGGCAAACCACTAGGGACAATGGGGATGTGAAATTAGTTCATGCAGTAATGTAATCTTATAGATTACAGTGTACTGTATCTTTACTGTTTGTTTCACTATTTGAATTTGCCGCCAGGCTCCGCCCCATGCGAAGCAACGCTCGCAGGGAACTGAGCCCGGCACACAGAGGCATCGGGCGGAGGACACAGCGGGGGGACATAGCTGGATCCAGGGGACAATGTAAGTAACACTGCCTGGGTCCAGCGATGCAATCCCAAGTGTGGCTCGGGGTTACCGCTCTTGGTACAGAAAATTCACCCTGAGCCACACTCGGGAATACCACCAGGGAGGTTAAAGTGTAATTCCAGCCAACACTTTTTTCCAGTGTTGCCCCAAGTAGAAAGGGATTAGAACTTTTGTGAGTTTTTTTTATTTCTCACTGTGGACTGTTTAAGGTGATGTCCCCTCACTTCCTGAGGTAAAAATCTGATGGAAGGGTTCTTGCCCAATCTCCTCTTTTTTATTGCTGTCTTTACACCTGTTGGAGATTTTTCCTCACTTTCTGTCCAGGCAATTTCTGGGACATGCTATAAGGAGTCATTTCTTGAACAGGGACACAGAGACTAGTGCTAACTCATAAAAAGTGTAACAATTCCCTATTTTTCTAAAATACTGGCAGGAGATGCACTTAAGGTGACAGTGTCCAGTAGGGTCGCCACCTTTTCTTCAAGCCAAACCTGAACACTTTAGCAGCGCACTGCTAAATTATTTTTTAAGGCGAATGCTGTGGACTCTGGTGTAAAGGGGAACTCTGATGTAAGGGGGTTTCTGCTCACCAAAACTCCCACTTAAATCATAGTTCCCAGCATTCCTCTTTAAATTAGGGTTCTCAAAGCCCCCCTTACATCAGTGTCCACAGGGCTCCCCTTACTTTAGTGTACTCACTTGCTCGGAGGCAGGAGAGAGAAGGGAGGGAGAGGGGAGACTTCAGTCACAGACAGTGGATGGTGAGCTCACTCACCCAAGGATGGAGGTTCAGGCATCAACCTTTTTAGTCCACAATGTATCTGCCGATTGCTGAGCCAGCCCCCAAAATCCCTTTCCTGAGGCACAGAAAGTCAGGGATTGGAGTTTGGGTGGGCAGACATAGGGGTAGGGGCAGAAGGAGTAGATCTAGCCCTCTCTCCTCTCATGTTCGTGTATGGGGGTGGGGCCATGCGCACACCTACGTACTCTGCAGTTGTGGTACTCGTTTACTTGGGGAGCCACAGTCCTTTCTGAATATTGTGTCTGGGTTTCAGGCTGTCCGAAACCTGGACACATGATTCGAAACCCAAACTGTCTGGGTGAATCCTGGACAGATGACAACCCAAGTGTCCAGCACTATCAAGAAATAGCAGTTACTGCTATTTTATTATATAGACTGATTGGTAGAAGGCATAATGGCAGGAGCAAGAGTGTTGAGATGCCCACCAGATTTTTCTGGGAACTGGATTTTTTTTGTAAGGAAGGACAAATGTTTGCTATCTGCACTAAGTGGATTGATGCAACCTGGATTGAATCCTGATTCACTAAAAATGCTTTGCTCGACTCTACAGACAATAATGCTGTCATACTTTTTTCAATGTGCTTCGCACTTGGGAAATCAAAATGGCAGGATGCCAAAGCCAGCGAGACTGGTAACATCATAAATCTTTCTTTGTGCAAAAAACAAAACCATTCGAGAGAAGACTGGCAGGAAAGTTGCTTACACTTGCACTTTAGTAAATCTGCAAAGTGAAGTAAAAAAATAATTAGGATGGAAAAACTTAAAGTTTCATGTTTAAAGTGTTGTATGTGTGTGACTATAAAGATAGTAACCCACCAGTTGACTGCAACATCCTGGAAGTGCCTGTACATAGTTTGAGTTTCCTTACAGAGTGACTCAATAACCTTGAAACCCAGAGAGACTCTTATTCAAAAAACAAGTTCACTGTGCACTTTTTTCCTTCCACTCTTCACTTTTGGGCCATCACTTTGGCAGACAGTCTCAATGACTGTTGTAGAAATTTTATTAGGATGTGTTGATAATGTATTGTCACAGTGCCTCCCAGTGTCGGTTTGCCGGTATTCTCTGTGTAAAGCGAATATGGCTTTAACCGACAATGAGGTTAGACCATTAGCAGTGAAAATCTTCCATTAATTGGTAACCGCACACTACCCGTCCAATCATCCCAGCCATCAGGCAGACACTGGTCTGGATATTTGGGGGTGCGATGCGCGTTCCGCGGCGCAGGTATATAACCGTCAACCGGGGAGGCCCCCTGTATTATGTGCAGATAAATCTGCTTAATTGGGATGTACTTGTGGTGTGGAATCAGTGTCGCCTTTTATGTAAGGATAATGGTCTGTAAGCATTCTGTCATGTTTGATCCACATGACAGAAACACGCGGCTATATTCCTTTGTGCATAATTTTACCTCTAATGGAACAGTTGTATAATCACTATCAAATATGGTCCAAAGAATCATATTTTGATAGGATTCACGCTAATGGTATGGCGGCAAAAACATGCACGGGAACAAGCGCGGACAGCACCCATGAGTTAATACGCCGGTCCGCGTGGTGTTTTTGGCTCCACGTGGGTTTCATTGTTAACTGGGGTGCGCGCATCTTCGCGCACCTTTCGGCGGGAACTCATGCACACTGCCTTCGCTCGTTCACGAACATACACGCCCATTTCTTTTGTATCTTTTGAATGTGTCATTGGTTGTTATTTTGTATTGAGCTACTGTTATGTGACTGTGCCTTGGAGGCTGATTGGCTGATTGTGAAGCCACCAAATTCCTTTGTTATGTCTGTTTCAGCCCTATAAATAAAAAAGAGCTCCCACTGTTTTGCAGGACATATTCCATGTGAAAGCAGCTTAGTGTGTCTGTCTTCTACTTGGTTTAGCATGAGTGCACTCAAAATGCATTATGCAAAAGAGCAGAAAAGTGCGCTTATTAGCACAATCGAAATATAAAGCGCACAGCATATTATAATTTCTTTACAATGACCAATTATGAATCATGGGAGGGGCTACATTTCTGGTTTGGCTTCAACTTTTGGACGGATGGCCTCACATTCTCATCAAGCACAGTTTGATTTGATGAAGAACTCATAGCTGACTTGATAACTGCAAGCTGCCCAGGCCCTGAAGCAGCAAAGTAACCCCAAAGCATAACATTTCCACCACATATAGAGAAAACAGGGAGGGGAGCCTGAGTGTAGTATTAAAGAGTCAACATTTTAATACTACACTCAGGTTCGCGCCTCCCCCACCCTGTTTTCTCTATATGTTTTACAGAGTTCTGGACACACTCTGAAGGATGGCTGCCTTCCTTTAACCCCCCCCCCCCTTTCTTCTGACCATCTCAACCCATACATGTACTACCTTGCCCATCCAGCTAATACAGCTACCCCTTAAGGATTATTCCCTCTGGAGCACCAGACACCCATTGACTATACTATTAGCATTTCCACCACTGTGCTTCAAAGTTGGTATGAGGTTCTCCTGATTTTCGGTTTTCCATAAGCATCTAATGCAAGTGTGACCAGACTAATAACACCACTAATAACCTTAGACCATTCAGAGTAAGAATCATTAACCCCTACTCTCTGAATACCTTGTTTTAGCTAGTTTTCTATCCTTTTACAAACTGATTTTTCCAGGCCTGTAGACTTTTTCTTACACATTAGCTGTGTGTGGAGAACTGTATCAAATGCTTTTGCAAAATCCAAGTATACCAATCCAAGTATATCCACAGACACTCCTTTGTCTAAGGCTTTACTTGTTTGTTTATCAATTCACGGCATAATGTTCTACTAGGCCTGGACTTTGTCTTTATATGTTTAACAGCAAACTGTACTCTTGCTGTGATGTTCATTTTTACCTGGCTCACCTCCCATGAAGGCTTAATTAATGGAATCTTTTTTTTTATTTTTTATTGTAGACGCATGTATATTGACACTGACTTTTGCCAGAGTTACCTGCAGATCTGCAATGAAATATTGAGACTTCCTTTAGCATCAAGCGGGCATCTGAATTTGCTGGGCCAGGTAGTTCTAAACAAATTAAGTTATTGAAGTCTAAATAGCTTGTGCATGCAGTGGAATGACTGATTTTAAGTAACTTGGCAATCTTTTTGAATCCCTTGGCACAAACTTCTATCTAATACCTAGTTTACACTTGTGGTTGAAGGGCCATAAAAATGCACAGTTGAGCCATGGTTTTACCATCCCCATCTAAGCTGGAATGGCAATGGAAGTCAGTGTACATATACTGCAACCATGATGGCACACACTGAATGGGGGCGTGCTGCAACTATGTGCTAAGCAAGTGTTCATGGTTTGCTACCATTAAAATAGGTGGTGAAGAGGTGATATAATGCTTCCTTACTACCTTTCAAATACCAAAGTAGCAAAAACGAATTCTCCTGCGCTATGCGGTGGGCCTAGGTGTGGAGTTGCGTTTCTATTCTACTATCTTAACAGGGTAATGTCCGCCTCGCTGCCTCACACAGACTGGGGTTCCGAAACACTGGAACATAAAAATACATTTAGCGGTACTCCCGAAGGAGCTATTAATTTGATTTATATTTGTCCTGGGCCTCTGCCTCTCAACCCCAAATAACTGTCCCAACCCCTCTGGCACACCTAGCAATAGTGTACTTGCAATGCACAGTAAGGCAGACACAATTGGAGTAAAAAGAAGGTTTGTTTACTGGGAGACTTTCCACATTCAAACAAACCACACACTGAGATTCAAATCACAGAAAATTAGTAAACTGTGACATACAATGGTATGAACAAGGACTCAAATATGCACTTCAAATTAATATAGGCAGTCAGCTTGTATGGCTCTTAAAGTGACCTATGCACTCAGGCATAAAGGGGAACTAATCTGGCTTGGTAACCGCCAGTCTGTTTCCCTCGAATGCTGAAATCACAGACCCAAGTCATGAAAATGGGAAGCTATAGGCCACCAATACAAATTATCACTGTAACAGTTTTAGTGAGCGATCGCCTTTAAAGGTAGTCACTGGGATCACTAAACTACTGATACCAAAAGAGTTATAGTGAGCGTCCTCACAATTGAGATGTCCAAGATCTCTGGCTAGCCTGGCGTTGGTGCACTTTCCTGGTAGCAAAGTGAACTGTAGTGGCTGAACAGTAGAGCAAAAAGCAATGACACCTGTACACAGGATTTAATATCACTGTGCAGTGTCCCTGTTTCCTGCAAATGGGCACAGATACCCTTGGAATCAATCTATTATCTGTTAATGAGGGACCTGTATACAGGTTAGTATAATTTTCTGATTGAGCTGAGTCTGTCTCTATGGAAGATATGTGAAAAACAACCGAATATACTCAGACACAGGAGTATTGTTTGCTCACCACACCAATTTATCGATACAGAAGTCAGTCCGGCTGTTCAGGGTGTGCTGGAGACGCTGGAAACGATGATGTCCTCTTGCCCTTTGTGCTCTGACAGCTTCCACTGTTCTGCTGCAGTCTTCTCCAGGACGACCGATTCTCACTCCATGGATGTCGCTGGCTCTGGAACAGACTTGAACGCTGGTTTCCTGGTCCCACTGGTTCCCCTTTAGAATACTGTATCACCTCAGCTGGCTGGGACACTGCAGAAATTTAGCTGGCTGGATCACTGTAGGTAGGCCTTAGGCTGCAGCCCACCTGGGAGAGACACACAGGATCCTTGCTGGTTGACCACGCAGTTCCAGGAGACTGAAGCAGGCCACAGCCTCTGCTTAAATAGTCCCCCAAGATGCACCGTTTTCCCCCAGAAGTCCCTTTCCACTGCACAGTCTTGTGGGGAATGCAGTTCTTTCTGAAGGCAGTCCAAGGGAAACTTCCTGGAAGTGAACTGCGAATCCCAAAATGCACTGCTTCTGCTGGAATAAAGACTGTGATTGTAAAACGTGACAATATCATCTTCCTTTCTTTGGCCACTAGAAGGAGTCTGCTCCACATGACAACACTGCACTCTGTCTCTGACATGCAGGCATAAATATACATATGCTCCCTGTTAAAAGAGTCTGCATATTTTCAGTGGCCCCTTGGCAAAGTCTCAGGAATAGCGGGCAGCAAAGCAGGCCCCCCTCTACATACACAAGAGGCACATGGCCTAGCGCATTATCCTCAATAAAATTTGATTTAGTGTTAAAAATCAATAAGTATCATACTCACAAAAACAGGCTTGAATACAGGCAAAACATATTAGACCACCATCAACCTCCGTCTAATGTGCTTTCCCCAATGCAATGCGCCTCTTGTGTATTTTTATGTTCCAGTACCTTTTAAATGCTCTCTGAGGATTGACCAAACATGGACTGCTCTTCCGTAGGCAACACAACTGTAAACAAGGCCTAGGGGCCTAGACCACTCTTTTGATCTTGGCACGATGACACCACACCAGACCACAAGATATCTGAGATTTGAATTAGACTGGTTCCACCTACATACTCCTTAAGAAGGTTCCCCTTTCTGGGCATACCTGATTTTAACTCAAAGCAGTTGTAAACTGCCAATGTTCAAAAAAAACCCTGCAAGGCAATGGCATAATGTGCTTATATGCATTGCATACTAGCAGTTTATGAAATACTCACCTTGGAACTAAGCCCTCCAGCACTGTAAAGTCATGGCTGAGAGAGCTAACATGTTCTCCCTGTCTGTCTGGGTTTGCGAGCTCCGGCTCATGTGATTGGCTGGAGCCTTGATAATGTCACTCTCGCGCATGCCATTTCCGGCATGGGCTCTGAAGGTCCGGCATTGTAAGCCAGACCTGCAGAGTGCATGCGCCAATGATGTCATTGGCTGCATGCACTCTGAATATCAGTGCAAGTTTAGGAAATATTCACAGTACCTACAGGTAAGCCTTATTATAGGCTTACCTGTAGGTACAGTATCTCACAAAAGTGAGTACATCCCTAACGTTTTTGTAAATATTTTATTCTATCTTTTCATGTGACACCACTGAAGAAATGACACTTTGCTACAATGTAAAGTAGTGAGTGTACAGCTTGTATAACAGTGTAAATTTGCTGTCCCCTCAAAATAACTCAACACACAGCCATTAATATCTAAACTGCTGGCAACAAAAGTGAGTACACCCCTAAGTGAAAATGTCAAAATTGGGCCCAATTAGCCATTTTCCCTCCCCTGTGGCACGTGACTCGTTAGTGTTACAAGATCTCAGGTTTGAATGGGGGGCAGGTGTGTTGAATTTGGTGTTATCGCTCTGACTTTCTCAAACTGGTCACTGGAAGTCCAACATGGCACCTCATGGCAAAGAACTCTCTGAGGATCTGAAAAAAAAGAATTGTTTCTCTACATAAAGATGGCCTAGGCTATAAGAAGATTGCCAAGACCCTGAAACTGAGCTGCAGCATGGTGGCCAAGACCATACAGCACTTTAACAGGACAGGTTCCACTCAGATCAGACCTCACCATGGTCGACCAAAGAAGTTGAGTGCACATGCTCAGCATCATATCCAGAGGTTGTCTTTGGAAATAGACATATGAGTGCTGCCAGCATTGCTGCAGAGATTGAAGGG
This sequence comes from Glandirana rugosa, assembly GCA_018402905.1. NCBI lineage: Eukaryota > Metazoa > Chordata > Amphibia > Anura > Ranidae > Glandirana > Glandirana rugosa. The sequence continues at coordinate 664,542 of BLSH010162242.1, read as the reverse complement.
ATGGGGGGTCAGCCTGGCAGTGCTCAGACCGTACGCCACACACTGCATCAAATTGGTCTGCATGGCTGTCGTCCCAGAAGGAAGCCTCTTCTAAAAATGATGCACAAGAAAGCCCGCAGTTTGCTGAAGACAAGCAGACTAAGGGCATGGATTACTGGAACTGTCCTGGGGTCTGATGGGACCAAGAGAAACTTACAGTATTTGGTTCAGATGGTGTCAAGTGTGTGTGGCGGCAACAAGGTGAGGAGTACAAAGATAAGTGTGTCTTGCCTACTGTCTCAAATTTAAAAAGTCGGTGCTTCCACTCAATGGCTACGGCACATCATTTAAAAGTGCCCTCACTCCGCTATAGGCCACTAGGAAATCGTGGCACCAGTACACAGGGAGCCAAGGAAGGGCACTAAGCCCACAGCTTATGAAGGCAGATGTTTTCACCAATCTGAGTAAGCGCAAACTCAATCCTGGCTTAGATTTTTAGCTTTGTACTTCATTTAACACATTTGATCTTAAAGTGTATCTAAAGCCAAAACTTTTTCTTTGCTTTTGAAAAGAATAGGAGATAGTTAAAACCCTGTCTGATTTTTTTTTTTTTTGCTCTCTGGGTCCCATTGGGAAAGTTTCCTTTTTCTTACTGCCCCACAAACACTATAGAAAGTGAGAAGAGAGGGAATAATCCCCTCTTAGATAGCTGTCACTAGAACAGGTGTCTCCTATAGAAAATTTATTTCCACCCTCTGTTTCAGTGACAATTGGAAAATATTGGATTTGCCATCATTTTCAGTGCCAGTGACATATAGAGAGGATGAATGTAAGGTAAGAGAAACCCCCGTGCTATTGTCAGTGCAAAAAAGAAGAAAACAACTTTTGAAAAATTGTTAGGATAAGCTAGGCATGTCCCAGAAGATGTGCCAAAATGCATAGGCTGGAGCCTGTTGTGACGTCATCACGTTTTACTGGAAGTGAGCTGGCATTGCAATGTCTGCTTGTGTTTTAGTATTTTAAACAATTCTGGTCACCTTTTAATCTTCCCTAAATGCAATTTTAGCTATATTTGTTAAATCATATGGTTTTCACACTATTAGGAGCATGTCATTTTCTTTTTTTGGGTACTTACCTGCATACCCTGACCCTTGAGCTGGCGGGAGTTGCAGTGGTTTTTCTCGGTGGAGTGAGATCATCGTCTAAAAAGAAGGTTGCCTGAAGAGCACTGAAGTTGCCCAGTATGGAGTTCTTATAAAGTGTGAAGTGATTCTTTATGATATGAAAGTCATATCCATTTGGTAAGTAGATAAGCAGATTTAAAGTGGGAGTAAACTGCCATCTCTGACTTTTACCTATAGGTAAGCTTATTATAAGTACTGTAAATATCTCCTAAACTTGCACCGTTTAGGAGATATTTACTGCCGGTGACATCACCCGGACCGTTCCTTCAGAGTCCTGTAAAAACAAAATTAAATTGCGCTTGTGTAAATAATAAATCAATCAACACATCCCGTGCATGTGTGTAAATGAAAAAATATCAATGTATACCAAAATGAAAAAGAAAAAAGTGCATAAACATATATCAAAGTCCAAAGTCCAATCTTGTGGAAAAAGGTCGGTGCAATAAAGGTGTGAGCCTTATCCAAATAGCCGTGACCAGTAAACATCCACCACACCACCACTTCAGTGAAAAAATCCTCCACCAATAAAGATGTGCCCTTACCGGGACCCCTGGACCCCTTATTATAGGGGGTCAGGGAATGCCTGTGTGGATATAAGACCTCCACCGGGCCACAGATGTCGGCCTCCCCAGCGCTGTCTTCCGGATATATATGAACCTCCGTTGAGCTCCTCTACTGCTTCTTCCAGCAACGTCTCCTCTCTACTTCCTCCCGCCTCACCTCTCACCCGGAAATTCTTGTCTGTACCTGACATCGAAGTTGCGGGTGAGAGGTGAGGCGGGAGGAAGTAGAGAGGAGACGTTGCTGGAAGAAGCAGTAGAGGAGCTCAATGGAGGTTCATATATATCCGGAAGACAGCGCTGGGGAGGCCGACATCTGTGGCCCGGTGGAGGTCTTATATCCACACAGGCATTCCTTGACCCCCTATAATAAGGGGTCCAGGGGTCCCGGTAAGGGCACATCTTTATTGGTGGAGGATTTTTTCACTGAAGTGGTGGTGTGGTGGATGTTTACTGGTCACGGCTATTTGGATAAGGCTCACACCTTTATTGCACCGACCTTTTTCCACAAGATTGGACTTTGGACTTTGATATATGTTTATGCACTTTTTTCTTTTTAATTTTGGTATACATTGATATTTTTTCATTTACACACATGCACGGGATGTGTTGATTGATTTATTATTTACACAAGCGCAATTTAATTTTGTTTTTATTATTATGTTGGTGTAGAATTCACACTTTATAAGTTGCAGCTGTGTTCTTTTCACCATTGTTCTTGTGGGTAGCGCAGCCATTTTCACATTGCATTTATCATTCAGAGTCCTGTGCCATAAAGGGCGGATCC